>LVLI01000893.1:0-25662 GCA_001687465.1 Halocafeteria seosinensis
AATGCCACGCTCCTTTATGCAAATCGCATCCTACGTCTTGGAGCAAACACTTCATGAAATTGCCATGTTGTAATGACCATCCCGCTTCCACTTCCACCTACAATACGGTACATCCGGGCTGCTGGCCCGGATTCCTCAAGCTCATTTAACTCGTCAGACAGTACATACCAAACAAGTCAGAGAGTCTTACCAGGCAGGGTTGATGTGATGTAATGAGCCTCCTGTGTTTGCCGTGTTTTCTGACGGAAACATAATTCGAGAGTTTCTGGAGAATGGTGTTGCGACGACTGCTACGCGGAGGAAGCAACACTCGATACACTGCTAATATTCGGAAGTCTTTTTTCCCCTTAGCCTCGATTCAAAGTCCGAAGGCAGCGATTTGTCCAGCCGCTTCGTCTTTCGTGTTGCCACGAACAATGGCCACATCCTCTGCCACCGCGGCGTCTGGAACTCGAGCCAAAGTGCTGGATCGCACCAAACTAACCCCCTGCCACATGGCAATTTGTCAGTTCCCCGTGGGAGAAAATAAGCAAGAAAACCTCAAGACTGCCCGTGAGTACATCCAGCGAGCCGTCAAGGAGAAGAATGCCCAAGTCGTCGTCCTGCCCGAGATCTGGAATGGTCCCTACGCGGCTTCAGAATTCCCCAAATTCGCAGAACATGTCCCAGCTAACCCGGAGGAGGAGTGTGACGAAAGCTCCAGTCCCTCTGTCAAATTGCTAGTGGACGCTGCCAAGGAGCACCAAATTTACGTAATCGGAGGATCCATCGCTGAGCGAGATTCGGACGGCAAAATCTACAACTGTTCGCTCACATTTGGCCCTACGGGAGAGTTACTGGCTAGACACAGGTAGGCTAACAATGAAATTATTTCTCTCTATCAGAAGTGAGCATGTACCTATACTATGCTGATCATGCAGAAAATTGCATCTATTTGACATCGACATCCCGGGCAAAATTACCTTCAAAGAAAGTGAGACTCTAACTGCCGGTAATTCTCATACTCTATTTACGACCCCATACGGGAAGTTTGCTGTTGCTATCTGCTACGATATGCGCTTCCCACAACTCGCTTCCATGCTTCGGCAAGAGGGTGCCGACTACATCATATATCCTGGAGCGTTCAATCTCACGACAGGACCCCTTCATTGGGAGCTGCTACTGCGAGCAAGGGCATTGGATAACCAATGCTACGTGGCCGGTGCGAGCCAGGCTAGAAACCCTGATGCATCGTATCAAGCGTGGGGACACAGTTCTATCGTAAATCCTTGGGGTAAAGTTGAAGTAACGACCGAGCAGGAGCCAAATATTATCTGTGCCGAGCTTAACACTGCACGTGTCGATGAAGTGCGGGAGCAAATACCAGTGAGCTACCAACTACGAACGGATGTGTACTCATTAAACGAACCCAGAAAGACACCCGAGTAACCATTACCATCATCCTGCGGTCTGTCCTTCGCCTCGTTATCAGATAAGAGTTCATGTTATGGTGCTGCTTGCGTTGGTCGCTTTTACCCGAACCTTCCAATGAAATACACCTAATGGGATCATGAAGGCGACTATGGTTATGAGGTATAACCACAGGTTGTTGGAAAAGGACATTGTCAT
This sequence comes from Halocafeteria seosinensis, assembly GCA_001687465.1. NCBI lineage: Eukaryota > Bigyra > Bicosoecida > Halocafeteria > Halocafeteria seosinensis. The sequence goes on from LVLI01000893.1 coordinate 1,609, forward strand.
TGATCCGGCCGTTACAGCAACGACAACTGACAGAGTTATGGCTCTGGCAGTGTTCACGAACTGAATAAGACATGGTCGCTTCTTTAAGACATACCCATAAAGTGCTATCGTTACGAGGACATGCACGAATAGCAGAGGAAACACCTCGTCCTCATCGGTGATCAGAGCGTTTGTTCCTGCAAAGATCAACTTCGTTACAGTAACGAACACCAAGAACGTCGGTTCGTATTTGATATCAAGCGAGACGTCCTGAAACTGAAAATTTGGTAAGAGGAATACGCAAACCGGTACATACGAGAACCCCGCCAAGATTCCCAGAACAATCAATCCCCCGTGAATCCATCCCCAGCATTCAAGTGACGGGTTGTATGAAAGTGATGGCGGGTCATGCGCGTAGTCGCAAACGAAGGCGCTCGCAAGAATCCGGGTGATTGTAAAGAAAACCCATTCTCCAATGATTTGGAGGAAAAGATTGTACAAGCCTTCCAAGGAGAGAACGTTAGCAGGGACCCAGATTACTCCAAGAGAAGTTTTCTTGGAAACCAGTCCAAGTTTACCTTCGCGTGCTTTTCTCACTCCTCGAAGAGATAACAGGGGAAACACGAGGCATATGGCAACAACGCCAGCAAAAACTGCCGAGAAAGTCTGAGAGTCGTTGAAAGAAGAACTTCCACCTCCTAACGTGCTCGAATCCACTGTAAGAACGTTTGCCCATGTCTTGAGGAAGTCGAGCTCAATACCAAGCGAAGGGGCCGTTTCGTTCGTCCAAGCTGGTGCTATCAGAGTCGCAGTGTCAAGCAGAATGGTGAATAGAGCTGTCAAGTTGGCAAACTTTTTCCAATCAACAGTGTGGTCGTCGGATCCTCCTACGCTGGTCTTCTTGGTCATTGCAAATAAATTAGTGTAGGATTCGATAAGATTTCGATATGCTGCGGGCTTTACGCTAGCCCACATAGCTGCTGACTGTGCGTGTCGCTTCCACGTCTTGTCGGAGAGTTTCAGTCCTTCAATCACAGTCTCTTGGTCGGGTGGAGTGTCAGCCTTTGGAAACGGCCAAAATGATGTTTTGAGACACGCTTTTGTCCTCTCAAGCAATTTCTCTATGAGGTCGTCACAGCAAGCTAGACTAAAAGAGTTTGACACTGGCAAATCCTCATCGGAGTTGGTAGACGTTATCTCCAATTTTGTTTCACTTTGGAAGTTTTCTTCTAAGTGATCTTCATCTTCAGTTACATTCAATGGTTGCCTTTCGTTTTCTTCGTTCTGAGGCTGGACGTTCACATCCGTCTCTGTTGTAGTATCTACGGTATCGTCCTTTTCCGGTACTGGACTCTCCTTGGGCCCCTCATGATCCTCCTCGAGCTCGTAAGGCTCCTCAATGCCTGTGCTCGCATCAGTGTCAGGCCTTTCTGACGAGCGGTTGCTATTTGGTTGCATGGGGGAACTGGTAACTGTTTCAACAGGGACATTGGAAAGGATCTCCTCGCCAAAGGCATTATTGAGTCCTGCTCTCGTCCGGAAGTGTAGCACTACCGAGTGTAACGTCGTGGCTGAAAGCATATGCTCAAGTAAAAGACGGCGTCGTAGCGAACTATCGACTATATGATCTGGAGATATAGAGCTTAGGAACTCAAACTCCTGAGGGTATCTCTGCGTAGCTATACGGGAAATTGCTGCAAAGAAGTTAGCATCGGAATATTCGGCTTGCCGTTGGAACACTTCACTGTACTGTTCTAAGTTTGAGTCTTCTAGTAGCCTCCTCATTCTTGCATTGAATAGCGACGTGTCCGTTGCTCCTCTGCAATACGTAGAAAATAGCAAATATATTTTGTCGCAGTCTTTTTCTGATAAATCAGCTTTCTTCTTGAGGATCCGTAGCAGTTCTGTGATAATTTCACCAGGATCCTCTGAAGCCGGTGGACTATCTGTCACATATGTGTGTGTGTCTGAAGCACCCTGCTCCGGAATAGGTATTGTGCAGGCTTCCTCTTTGTACGTCGTCCCGACTGGGTTATCACTCAAAGCAGTATGGGTGTCTGTCCTTTCACTTGACCTCTCAGCCAACGCTGCTGTTACTGATGTCTGTGATATGACATTTTCACTCGGCTCGGAGGTTGCTGAAACTGCCGAAACTGCCGAAACCGCCGAAACTGTTGGAGCGACACTTGCACCTGAAACTGTCTCCTCAGATGCATTGTTTGTTGTATAATTTAGTACTTCTACGATAGTCGCATCATCAATACGATTGTCATCTTTCGACTCTTCCGCAATATCCAACGTTGGTGCGAGAGGGCTAGGCACTGACGTGCTTTCGCCCGTGAGTGACTTTGGTACTGCTCCAATGACTGCCGGCTCCTCTTCGCAGAGCACATCTTCGCTACCCTCGGACCCTGCGTAACCAGGGCTTGCCTGAGCATGAGTGTGTGTGCCTGTGGTTCCGTGGGTAAGCACGTTGTCATCCGTGGACACTAACGAATAACTAGACTCAGCATTACCGCTTCCTTGCGCCTGTGAGTTAGTATTTGGTGCCTCGCTCTCCAGGATACGTTTACTACTCTCCCAAGCAGACCGCGAAGTAACCACTCGCTGATGTTGTATATCATGGCTTGCAGTGCTACTTCCGTGCAGTGTTGCATCCGAGTTGCTTTTCTCAGAAGTGCCACTTTTGACGCTGGCGTTGTCCCAATCTGAAGGGCCCGATGCAAACGATTCTTCACTGTCTGACTCTAGGTCGGTTTCTGTTTTTTCTCGTGAGCCTTGGACAAAACAGTTTTGAAACGGCATCATGCTCTCAATTGACGTGAGCCCTTGACGGACGGAGGACTTGAGAGAAATCCAGATCTTGGATAGAACAGTTTGGATTCTGGAAGTTGCCTCGTGATCTGGGACCTCTTCGAAGTAGAATGCAAACTGCTGATCGTCCGCATATGCGGAAGGGGTAGAATCCCCCGGGGTTCCGCTACCAATAATTGACGTCCGATGGGTACCCGACGCCTTGATGCACAGAAACTGAGTGTTTCCTTCCGTTCTCCCCAGCTGTACATTAAACCCTCGAAACATAACACTGTTCCAATCAAGGAAAAGGACTGGGTCGTTAATTTTCGCTTTTGAAATTTTGTTCTTATGTGACCAAAGAACGCTCCGGATAACAATCTCGCGACCAACATCCCGATCAACATCTATGCTTCGATTTCTTAGTTCCGATCGAAAACGATTAACAGCAATTCTTTCTCTTCTTTCCTTGTCAAATTGCTGCAGCTGGTCATTTAAAGCGGCACAGAGTGCAGCAATACCACCTAGGGTAACCAATCCCGCAATGCCAAAACAACGTCTAAGTATCGTTGACTTGTTGAAATCGCTCACAGAGACCAAGAGGACTGCGTAAAAGAACAAGAAATTGAGAACGAAGCCGCAATAGAACAAAGCTACAGCTGTGGTAATGATGTAATGCGGGGAAATTCTGGTCAGAAGGGAGCAAGCCCAGGCGAAGGCGTTGAAAGTGGTCCTTAGAACGACAGGGATTACTATAAGCAGAATAGATACCAAACTGAGCACTGCCTCGACAGTGACTACAGACCGCTCATCCGTTGTGAACAATGCTTGCGCTCCGCCTTGTAAATTTGACGTCCACCCAAGGGTACCGAGCAACAACAGCCCCGAGACAATGAAGAAGGCAACAACCCCATGCGTATGAAAAGTTTGTCCATAAATGTTCGCCGGTTCCAGTTTGGTTAGTATCGTCGTTTTGCCAATATAATACATTCCGAAATGCATTGCAGCAGCAGCAAACAACAAGTTTTCAGTATTTTCAACAAGATCTGCAATGAATAGCAATGCTATCTGGAGATCGACAACAGCAGTCACAAATGTGTCCCACGCTATCGAAGCAATAGTGTTTGCCTGGGGATGCGGACATGGGATATCCGTTTCTGAATGCTCCCGAGGGTTGATAACAATAAACCTGAGTTGAATAAACAGACCAACAGCGGAAATAGTAACCAGTACGCAGGTAGTAATTACGAAGCTTAGTGGCAAGTAGCCCCAGCTCCTGAAAATAAGAATTGGAACGAGTACCACCCCAGCCAGGTTTGCCAGCGATAAGCCGGTGTATAGTGTGCGCAAGGATACGACGGTCCCTCGCGACTTGAGCCATACCCGGCACATCAGTAGACACAGGAAGAATATAGAATCCACAAGTATGGAGTAAGCTGCTAGAATTCTCACGTCTGACATATCAAGCCTGATGACTTCCTCAGATGACGCCCAACCCGCGTTCACGTAAATTCCAGTCCAGAAAAGTTGTGGAAAGACTAAGCCACGTCCAATAGTTCCAATGCTTGGAAGAATACTAAGGGAGAAAACATTCAACAGAGGTAGGATGCTGGAATGAAGCAGTATTGAATGAACAAAGACGTAGATAGACACTGCGAAAACAGGCTCACTTGGCCTGCGTGAAGCAGTAGTCGAGCACACTGAAACCAACTGTTTCATGTACTGATGCATAAAGTTGGCCACTTACGTTGCACTGCCGACTAGAACCAATACCCCGGAAACGGCCACTGGCACGGCAGATACGGCGGCATTCACATTCAGATGCTTTGCAGAATACGATCGCAGTACAAAGCGTGTCCTCGTGGGTACAGCGGTCACAAAGCTCGCGAAAATGATTAAGACAAGCAGCTGAACTAGCACAGTGTACGCATCAAAACTGTCAATGTAGATATCGCACAATGCATTAGACACGATATTTCCAAGAGCCGGAACAACCATGACACCGAAAAAGTAGAACTGTGTCAGCAAGGTGGGATTGGATACTGGGAGCTGGTATGTGTGCAACTCGATGACAAGTACTTACTGCTGTGAACAGAATCGAGATACAGATGCATTTCCACTTCGTGGACAATGCCCCATGCCTGTACAATTTCCTCATAGGAATAATCATTATAAACCATAAGAGTGCTGTTGGTGATAAACTGGCGACGACTCCGCACATCACAGGAGATTCATCAACCACGGGAGTCATGCCTAGCCCCAATAGGAAGATTAGACCAAAGAACATCCGGAATACTCCAGCTTCTTCTCCGATGATAGTTTTGATACCGCTTAGAACGAAAGGAAAACTGAGTAACGATAGATAAAAGTAGAAGGCCATCTTTGATGAAGCAGCATCCTCTTCTGTTTGAATTCCAGATGCCTGAGACAGTTCCTCCAGCTTCTGAAACCCTCTGATCACATTTGTACCAAATCCGATTATGCCATTCAGTGCGAACACGAGGATCAATGCTGTCGTAGGAATTTTGCAGAGCTCCTTGATCTGTTGGAAACACCCCGTGGGTAGCTGTGGCTCTGTACTAGGTTCCGCGGGAGTTCCCACCTCCGTGGTGGCCATGGTGAAGTTGGCGTTTCACTAGAAACCACCTCCTCAGACTCCAACAGGATTCAAACAGGGATTGCGCATGACCAGAATGTTAGACTCGTTCATTGGATGCTACTCCGCGAGGAAACAGAGGGAAAATGGGTCGAGGCAATGGTACACGTCCATAGGTTCAACAAAATTGCAGAGGCATTACAAACAACTTTTATTTATTAGAAACATATTAACAATTCATTACGACATATAAAAGAAGTTCCCTAATCCAGAAGCATGACGATCAATACGGGGATGAATCTATCCTACACTAGAGTACAAGTTTGCCACAAGTCAACCGTTTACCAACAACATTACTCCTGAAACTTCACAAATGCGTTCCTAAAGTTGAGACGTGTTTGTAGTCTTGGGGTCGACGCTGTATCCCAAGGGGATTGAAAAAGGCTCAAATTCCTGAGAGTATGGAGAAAGACTCGCACTGAAAGGAGAACTATCATCCAAGTTGGTCTGGAACGCAGCGTTGGCGGGACGGGTAAAATGAGGCTCATTCTTGCCGTAGGATGTGATACCAACAGCTTGCGATGGCTGCTGTTGCTGCTGAGCATTACTCAGCGAAGGAGCCCACGACCATGTGTTAGCCATCATTGCTCTTGAAAAAGAGTTTTCGCTGGATTGCTCTTCTTCACCCGAAGACAGATTCACCGCCGAAAAAATATCCCGGAGCATAAAGCTAGCTTCTTCCTCTTCGTTCATTCCGCCACTTCTCGACTGCGTTGACGATCCTGAGCCTACTTTGTACTGAGGGTGTCCAGTAGTAGTCGGAGAATAGCCAGTTACAGGGACTTCACCTTGACGGTAACTCACGGGGACAGTTGGCTGCTGCATTTGCGTACTGTTCATTTGAGCTGGAACAGCATTAGCCGTACTCATTTCGGCAAACTGCATATGCGGGTTCTGAAGAACTCCTTGGGTATACCCTGGAGGAGCCATGTATTGCTGATGTTGAAGAGGAACTTGATGATCAACATTTGACTTTTCTTTAACAGGATTACCGCTCCGTTGGATCTTTCCCGACCACTCAAGATAAGCACGAGCTAGTTTTGAGGCAGCCTCCAAAGCAGCGGCGTTATGAGAGTCTAAGAAAGTTTCCTTATAGTTAACCTTGAGCGTAGATACACGTTCAAAAAATGCTAGAGGTTCTTGCACCGCCAGCGTAACTAGTTGCAAGCATACATTCTCCATATCGGCTTTGCTCATTGTGTCTCCGGAAGAGACATCCACATTCTTCACCTTCACCAATGCATCACGCAAAAGGGAAGCTAACATTCCTTTTGCTTCCGGATTGGCAATGCCATTAGTCTGCGTGGGCTGGGCTACAAGTTTGAGCAGATCTCCATCCGACACGGACTCGACCTTTTGCAACAGAGCGTTTCTGGCTTCCGTGGGCTTGACTTCGGGGTTAGGTGTGGTTCCAGTTTTTCCGCTTTCAGACTTTGAACTCACCGCCTGCGTGGCTATCGAAGTAGCAGGCTCCGGCGTACTTACAGCTGCTGTTTCTGAAGATGTTGCAAGGCCCTCAGACACGTTTGTCGGGGATCCGTTTTCATTCGGATCGGAAGCCCGAAGTTCATGCTCTCCGTGGGCAAACACACATCGAACACCATGAGGACAGTATTTCCCGTTGGAAGAGAGCCAATGCTTGCACAATTTCGTTTTGTACTTCTTATTGGTTGCAGGAGACGCCCCAGGACACGTGCCTGTTTTATCCCATCTCAACTCGTGAGCCCCATGGGCAAAGAAGCAGTCATCTCCATAGGGACATCCTCCCGGTTGCAACCAGAAAATACAAATTTTGGTTTTGTATTTTGCTGCTGGCTTTTTCCCCGACTTCATGAGCTCATCCATTTCGGCTTGGGACGAAACTCTCATGTTCTGCGTGATCTCATCCCGTCTAGCCTGGGGACCGCGCTGTTGCTGCTGACTTACAGATTCTGTCATGATTTCGTTACCAGTGTTCACGGGGAAAACAATATTGAACTCTTTTGTTGCCGACTACTAGCGAGACTCGAAGAGTGGCACTGGCATAATACTACTTTGAAATCCTCGTGGCTCAAACAGGAATTTGCGGATAGGTAAGTCTGAGTCAACTCTGGAATAGTGCGTTAGCTCGGATTGCAACGAGGAGCACTCTGCAGGTTCACCAATATACACAGAACAACGGGTTTAACCGTAAACTGCAAACGTGACGATGTATGTTCGATCAACAAGTTGAACCCTCTGCTAGTAGAGTTAACGATCCTCTCGTGGTTGGCAGGCTCGCACGGTTGCGACATAGCCAAGGGGGTTTTCGAAGTGCGTCGCACTCCCCATCATGCATCATACACCTTCCATCCAGGAGATATGGGGGTGCATACATCCTCCAGTACGCCCGTTTAGACTAGGTAGCGTCCCAGGATGTAGCTATAGCAGCCCTTGTAAACAAAAATCCCGTTGATCGCGTAACCCCCACCCTTTATCGTCCCCTTCGAAGTCCCCTTGAAGGCGTCCCTCAACCGCCTTCCGAGCTCAAAAAGGGGGAGAGTCGCTGGGATACCTTGGCAGGAAATACTGCGTGTACTTACATATACTACTCGTTGATGAGGGAAAGAGGGTCAGAGAAGAGTTTGTTCTTGTCCCTGAATGATTGAGTGCCCAAGAAACAGGTCGTTCTCCTTTTTTAAAGGCGGCGTTGGAATGTCGCAACACTCGAATCCGGAGTATTATGTATACTCACACAAACAGAGCGATGAAGAAGAAAAATAACGTGTCAGTGTTGGTGCAGATACACTTCATGCACAACGTGTTGGTGGGATAAACGCAATGAAGTCCTTCAGAAAGACAACATTACAATGAGAACACCACTGTATGCTCGGTGGAACTGCCGGCACTCAGTTGCGACTCTGTCTGCGACTTGGATACCTACATACATACGGTATGTAACATACCCTCACAAGTGACAACTGTGCTACAACAATACCAGGGGCAGAAATAGTAGATACTCTGTCAATTAAACCACCTGAATTCCCGTGGAAACTTGGTGAAAATAAACGCTGGGACCAGGATGCGATTGAAAGAGTGAACCATCGTTGGCAAATGTGTTCGAAGGGAACGCGTCGGACGTCCGCTTCCTGTACTTGACTTTGCCCAACTACATTACTAGACAGGTGTTTTCCACGTATGCATCCACACCACACGGCTTTGGTACGAGACCGAGAGGAGTTCAGCTCGGTAAGCAAATTCGGCAGAATATTTCAAGATTACAATGTTGTCGCTAACCAGAGTGAATGGGTTTGCATTGAATGCAAAGAAGCTACAATTATACATGCATTGCACCATCGCAACCTCATAAGTTGCACTAGTTTAACATGGAAGTCGCATTATATGTGCTGTACAACAGAAAGGGGGTGACATCCACGATCTGGCCATGCACACTTGAGTATGAGACCCACTAACAAACCCTTTCATCGCATACTAGACGGCCAGCATGGGTACCAACCACAGACTGTTGTATGCCTTCAGTGAAGGAGCCCAATATCAAGCGAATATTCGCAAGAGGTCACTTCACTGAGTACCAAACCCAAGTGTTCACTGTTTCCTCTTCGTCGGGCCTTTGTGAGCATCTACTTGTTCAAGTAAACGTAGCAAAGTGTCATGAACACCCGAATTTCCATTAGAAGCTAGAGTGTCTCTAGTATGAAGCGAGAATTCCTCACCAGAAGTCTCCCCCACTCTGCCCCCGGCTTCCTGCACAAGCAGGCAGCCAGCAGCTATATCCCAAATCGACAGATCGAGTTCCCAGAAAGCCGAAAGTTTACCAGCGGCTACCCATGCAAGGTGAATAGCAGCACAACCAAGACTGCGCACACTCCTTGCTCTGGTAGCGACTTCACCAGCGCCTCGCAACATCAAGGAGGCCATCTCTGGGGTGTGATGGGTGCTGAATGCCACTACAGCGTCCTTCAATTCAGGTTCTTTGCTAACATGAATAGGTTTGTTATTGCATGTTGCTCCTTTCCCTTTAACGGCACTAAACAACTCGTCCCGATAAGGGTCGTATATAACTCCAGCTACCATCTGTACAGCAAACATGCCCTCTGTGACAAAACAATGAGCCCGTACACCAAGTTTCGCTCACGTACAGTTCCCTTATGGGCAACTCCAATGGACACAACACTCAAAGGAAGCCCGTGAATAAAGTTAGTGGTGCCGTCTATGGGGTCAATAATCCTGTAGTAGCAGCAGCAGTAGCCGATGTGAACCTCAAACTCCACCCTTAATTTAAAACAGTAAAAACACCTACCATAGCCATTCCTCCTTACTCAGTTTCTCGATAGCCGCCGCTGATGCTTCCGATCCACTCTCTACACTTTCCTCTCTGTCCATACAAATGACAGTTCATGCCGAATAGGGCGCAGAGGTGGAGGATTCCATTACATACCCTAAGATTGCATGCTGTGGGAAGGCCTGCTTGATACTCTCCTCCACGATATTTTGGCACTCTTTATCCACTGCGGTCACCAGATCCTGACTTCCATCTTTGAGTGCTTCCACCGCGGTATTGCCGGCCTTATCGCGAAAATGTCGTCCAGCTTGTAGAGCGCCGCGTTCGGCTACGCGTCGAATCGCTTCCAGATCCATTGGGGGATGTACGGTCTCTGTCAACAGGGAAAGAAAAGAAATGCCAATATGGAAACGAGGAGGCTCTCACACAAACAATTCCTCACGAAATTCACTAAGTTGTACTGGACGATTGTACTGCTTACTTTGATGGGCAACGTAGATGTGAAGATTCCATCAGCCCGCAGATTTTTTTGGCCGAAGGCCAAGCCTTTTGGGTGGGGCTCACTGGAATTCGACAATGAGGAAGCAAGTAGTACACTCCAATGTAAGTTCTGCCCCATACATGTAAAAGAGGTGTGTGACTCGTACAGACCCACCGCACAGTGCACTGCTGTGATAGTTTACGGCAATGCCTAATACGACTCGTATCCATCCATTTTTGGTAAAGGTTTGCATCACGTTTGCAGTGTACAATGCTCCAACATGTAATTTAAAGCCTTTCCCTACCCGTGGGAATTGTTGCGTGGAAAAGTCTTCCGCGAACAGGGCACGCATCACCAACTTTCAGAACGAAGATAAGGAGGTACAGGCAAGGATGAAGGATTTCCAACATATATGGAGATTGCGCCGCTTGCGTACTATAAAGCATGGCACTGTTAAGGTCAGCTCGTTGTGTATTTGGGGTTTGCAGCAAAACCATCGGAGTTGCTGCAGCACTTGTCAGTTGCAACTCCGATGTCCGATTCTTCAAGCGCCACGCAAGAAGCAGCCTCTTACCTTAATAGACAACCACTGTAGCAAAATCCCTATGTTCTCAAGTTCCCTAGTAGCCACCAAAAATGAGGAGATATTCCGGCGCTATCATGGTGCTAGGAGGCGAAGAAGACAATTCCTCCTTGAAGCCGACAGATCCCGTAGGGCATCGGGATCCTCCTTTCTATAATGTCTCATTTGGCTGGTTTGATGACCCCGTACCAACATTTTCCTGTGTACAGTGCGTGTATGCAAGTATCTGGTTGCGGATACATGTCAATGCGCTGTCCGCCCTTGCTTGTAAAAAAGAAAAACAAAAAAGCAAGGGGAAAAAACCTCATTTTTTTGTCTGCAATTTAAAGACTTTATGGCGTTTTCTGGCACATTTCAGTCGTTAAATTAGTGAGATAAATTGCGATTTTGTCTATCTAAGCTGCCATCGGTGGACGAAATCGATGGGTAAACGAGTATAATGGGCGCTAGTTGCACCAAGGGGGCATCCAGCAGCGCCCACACTGGTTCAGCTCTTAAACAGGATGATAACGCCGTCAGTACGCGTCCCGTGTCCATTACACCCTGTTCAAATGATGGAGGATGCTCGGCAGCAGATCCTCGAGGGCCTACTCGAAAACTGAAGTCGAGCTCGGGAAGCTCAAGCTGGCGGCCGGATGTGGCAGCCAGCATCTTGACAACTCCGAGTGTGGGGGCCTCCGGCAGAAATTTAGGAGAGGCCGATGTGAGCACCCCCTATCTAGGTGCGCCGAACGGATATGACGGAAGTGCAGTTGTGCCCGCGTTGGCGGACATGAGCATGCAGCGCGTCGTGCAGCAAAGCATACAGCCGACGATGCACCGAGGTACTCAACCGACTTCCTGTGAGGGAAGTGGAAGGCATCCCCCGGGCACTGTGGGCATCAATGGAGATTTTACACCAAAGAGTAGGAGGAAACCGTCAAGGAAAGAGCCGCACCTCATGGAACGCATGCGACAGTTTAACAGTGTCGTGTTCGGTAGCAGGCGGTCGTCCTTTAGCCAAGAGAGTATTAGACGGTCGAACTCCTCTTCTGGGATCGCCCCGGTAGATGAAGTCGCCAGAACTGGACACGGAAAAAGTGGCAGAAAACGGTCGGCGAGCTACAATATAAGTACATTGAATCCATCTACGAGCGGAGTTGGGTTTATTAGTCCTCCGGTTGCTCCGTCTCCCTCGAACGGTTTCGTTGTCGGTCCAACTCTACCACCGTCTACTTCCGCAACGATCTCTCACCAAACTGCAGCCTGTGAGACTACGTCTGTTAGTCGAACCTCCACAACCGTTCCAGCCACCACTGATCTTCAATCTCCTGGCGGAAACAATTTCGGAAGTTACGGAAGTTGCTCTTCAACTTCTCAGACGTCGCATCAATCACTGCAGTTCAATGTTCAGGATCTAACGTTTGTACCTCCAAGACAACAACAGACTCAAAGAAGAAAGCGGTTCGCGGAGGCGTCAAAGGGGCAGGGCTCAGATAGTGACTTTATTGACCACAAGGCCATGCTTGATGCGATCATGGCAGCGCAATCACGATTTATCAATAAGCAAGATGTCCACTCGCTGTTCTCAGAACTTTTAGAGCAAATCTTGTGGATTTCTGGGGCGGAGTCTGGCTTTGTCGGAGAAACACCTCTTGATTCCAACAACAATCCGTACTTGTTCACACATGCAATTACGGACATCTCATGGGATGAAGAATCGAGAGCGATGTATCAGCGGTATAAGACAACTGGGTTCATGTTCACAAACTTGAACTCTCTGTACGGGTATACTCTGACTCATAAAACGATCGTTGTCAGCGAAGATCCTCACAACGATCCCCGCGGAGCTGGCTTTCCCCCTGGTCACACGAGGCTCTGGAACTACTGTGGCATTCCTCTGCTCGTAGGAGATCGACTAGTTGGGATGATCGCTATGGCCAACCGCCAAGAAGGGTTTGATGACAATTTTCTTGAGCAAATGCGTCCCTTGCTGAACACTGCGGCTAGCCTCATTGAAGCTTACACAAGTGACCGGGCTCTGCAACGACAGAAGCAAAGACTGGAGAAGGATGTGAGGAGCCGAACGAGACAACTCCAAAATGAAACGAATAAACTACAGGCGGTAATCCACACAAGGCAGCAGTTTTTCTGCAAGGTAAGACAGAACGTGCCCTAGCTTACCACCTGCTGTTCAACGTGTTTTGTTACCGCACCTAGCAGATTGTGCACGAGGTGAGAAATCCTTTAGCCTCCATCAAGGACAATACGTACTTACTGCTACAGGAAAGCAGTAAACTCAGTGAGAATCAAATCCAATACGCCAAGGATATTCAGGAATCTTGTACATTGCTAGGTATGGCAATATCAGTGTGTTGATTATTCGCGTGTATCTCAGTGGTGTATCCACACATCGATAATTGTGTACAGATTCAAAAGTAACAGAAATTTTGGACCTGGCAAAGCTGCAAGAAGGAAAAATGCGGATCCAAGACCATGTTCTGAAGCTTCCGCTGTTAGCAGACCACGTTGAGTCTGTCTTCAGAGCTTCGGCCCAAAAGCGCAACTGTTCTTTAGATGTGGTGATGAACGAAAACTGGCCGGCATACGTAGTGACAGATATCAACAAAATCAGCGATGTTATTCTAAACTACGTCAACAATGCCTTCAAGTATTGCCGAGGTAGTGTACACGTCTCAATATCTGCCTGTGAGCTGGACGAATCTTCTCCGAGAGAGCTTGTAGAAAGCACCCACGCCAAGCACGGGACAGACCATGAAACTGAAACACCCAAAGACATGGAAGAGCGAAGTGGTCACAAGGGTTGCCCCGCTGCTAGAGCAAATATTGATGAATCTGCATGTAGAACTGCTGGAGAACATCCCCCCGGTGGTGAACGTGGTAGTGCCCCTACCGATGTGCCTGACGATGTTCTTGCATTCAAGCCTGACTGGAGGGGTCCCAGAAGTTTTGAGGAGATCAAGTATATTGCCAAATCTAGAGGTATCGTTGCCGACAGTGAGAACGCTCTCTTGTTACTTGAGGTCCAAGATGATGGACAGGGCATCGAACCAGAGATCAGAGACGCTCTCTTCCAACCGTACGTAATGGGTGGTGATGTAGGAGGAAAATCTAAAAAAGGCACGGGGCTTGGATTAGCTATCATCCAGGAAATTGCGGCTTTGTTTCGGGGAACTGCGTGGGTGGAAAGTGAGGTAGGAAGTGGGAGCCGCTTTTGCTTCATTGTTCCCACAAGAGTTGTGGATGAGAGCTCACTTACTGAGTGGATGACGCAGTTATGCGAGAACATGAGCGCTAGAGYCCCGCCACAGGCTTCAGAAAAAGCCCTCATAGAAGAAGCTCAGCGACTCAACGACACAAGAGTTTTGCAGGACGCTCGAGAACGTGGACTGACGCAGGACGAGAACCTCAGCAAAGACGAATGCAACCGCATAATGCGAGATAAAGTAGTGATGGTTGCTGACGATGAGAAAATGCTGAGAAAGCTTATGTCAAAAAAGCTCGTAGCTTGTGGTGTAGCCGAAGAGAACATCATTCAGGTGGATGACGGTGAACCGGCTCTCCGGAAAGTTGAGGACTATTCTCCTGATATCATTCTGTTGGACATGCACATGAAAAAATGCCATGGGATGGAGGTCATCGAGAAACTGTGGAAAAAATACGGGAGGGCTTCATCATCTGATGCTAACGCTCCAGGGACTTTTCCGTACATTATCGTAGTAACGGGCGATGAGATAAACTCGAGCGACGCTATATGGTCGAAGGGTGTGAAAGGCTACATCGTCAAAGGGGATTCGCAAACCTTAGACAACTGTGTTCAGGCGTATTGCAAATGGTGGCGACGATTTCAAGGCTCTTTATGATTCTATGGGTTGTGTATGGTTAGCATACCCTATACATGTTGATGCATCCTCTTCGTTACGGATGCACACTCTATATGTGTATATCTTGCATAGTAAATACCACAGCTATTTACAGCAGGTTCAGAATACGGTACCATCTGACTTCAGGATAAACGGTTGTGATCCATCCCGTAGTTCTTTAGCGACTTTACGTCCAGCTTTCCAGGTACCACCTTCCAGCAATTTTACGAGCGGGAATTCGTCCGCTGTGAGCTTCAACCTCTGCCGTACTCGTTCCGCAATTTCATCCAGAAGGGCTACAGTCAATGCTCTCCATTCTATGACAAAACCTGAATCAACATTGTGCGCATCGCAGAATGCAGACGAAGACTTGGGTGTCACAAGACCCATATCAACAATGAGGCCTCCGTTTCTGTATTCAGCTAAGCCTGTCATGAGATGCAGAGAGGTGAATTTCAAACCGTTATCATGTAGCGGCTCAATTAAACTATACGTGAGCCACTGAGAGAGCTTGTGAAAGCAAACAATATTTGTTGCAGCTTGCGTATAGACGGAAGGAGAAGTATAGTGTTTGAAAAAGTCGGCTGTAGGAAGAGAGTCACACGGCCAAGCATCTCCCAGGGATTTACCATTCAGCTGAGTTCTCGTCTTGGGCCAGGTCTCCTCAAACCCTTCGATTACTATCTTCCACAGCTCTTCGATGCTCACACAGTTGTCACTGTCACTCTTCCTATACAAGTAATCAACCAAATTTCCAGGGCGAATAGAGCCATCTTCTTCGTTTTGAAAAAACTCGGGGTGCAGTTCGATTGACTTGCCGAGGTTGTTCAGGAGCCCGGTCCTCTCTTCCGCTCCAATTAATGGGTTCTTGGAGTCATCCTGCAGAAAACTTCCCTAGCTATTATCGCTACATTTTGCCTATCAATACGAATGGAATCGCATGCACGTACTACCTGAAATGCCTCTCGAAAGTGGCTACCGGCAAGTCGTTGCAGCCCTTGCGAGTCAGCTTGATGAGGTTTATCCGAAGCGCTGCTTGAGAAAAATCCGCTCTTGAACATGTGAAACGAAGCTACCTGTACAATCATGAGCACTCAAAACTCACGTTAGTATCCGTGGAAATCAATCTACGCCGCAACAATGCTTACACCTAAGCCTTCACTTCGGGCATGCTCCTGGCCCGTGGATTCTTCGTAATACTTCCAGTCTTTGCCAGCGCCCGCGTCCAAGAGCACAGAGACGACCGCAAGATCCAGACATCTCCGGCAGATTTCTCGCTCCGAAACGCCTTCTTTTCGCCATTGCTCTTTTAACTGCGGAATCAACGGATTCTTCCACGTGGAATCCTACAAGTGGCAGCCCACAGACGCCATACCTGGCCGGCGCGATCGACGCCTTGGGGCTCGAAATGTCTCCACCGTGAATGAAAGGGCACAGTTGAGGGCCCTTGGGGAAAATTTTCATTCATTGTTTTCAGGACATAATCCACCACATCTGGAATTCCCAAGGCCAAGAATCAAGTTTATACACCTTCCAGCGCCACCACACCAAGCCCAGGGTACGTACCATCTAACTTCGACTCATGGTAGTCGAAATGATGGGTTAAGCCTTGCTTACAAAGGCTTAATACAGCATGACAGCGATCACGCACCGAGCGCAGAGATCGTAGATAGGCTACAGTCTCCTCCATTTTCCCTTGTATTCGCCACAAACAGTCTTCGGACGAATAAGTAACAACTATCGGTAGTCTATTAAATGCAACTATGTCTGTATTGTGTACATACGATACAAAATGGTATGAAATGTGTATCTGGGACGGGTAAACCCCGTCCCATGAGCTACAGGGGCCGGTGTTGCCCCCACCAGCTCCGTGCCTTGATTTCCCTTCAAGCAGGAATTGTACACCAACGACCTATATACATGTACCCACCTGGGGCTGTTGGTAAAAGATTGATACATTTCGTGTGAAACCCCGCGTGGAAACATTGGTCAATGGGTGAATACCGCACCGGTAGAATGTGCGCATTACATTTCCATTCCGCAGCCAAGCAGCACTTCACGGATTTTGGTTAAGAGCCTCTAGGCATAACACGTCACGTTGCCCGAATTCCCGGTGAGGAAGTCGAAGGTTTTATTCATCACTTTGTCGGAAAGAATGTGAAGTGTGCAGCGTTCCTGAGCCATCGGAACAGGCAACTGGTCATGAGATGGCATCTGGCGTAAAGCCACTCAGGTTACGTTGACTGTCAACGGTTGACACATCTTCAAAACACCACTCTGACGTATACTAGTGAGGATTGCCTTTCCGTAATTCGCTGCGATACTGTGAATCTCGTTCGATGATTGACTCAGTCGTGGAGAGCTTCTACTTACACTGCCATCCACACGTAGAAACCTTGTAAACCCATGTTAGTCGTACACTCTTTTTTCCGTTCATTCCTTTTATTTCGTTTGCAAGCTTTTCTCGCAGTTTATGTTACCTCCTTCTCCCCCCTCCCCCCTTTGGCTCCTTTCATCGGTTCCTTAGTTACTGCTCTTCGATGGTAGACATACAGCTTTCTGGATAGGTCCCTAACTTTACGGATGTAGTCCAAGTACGGGCTACTCTGGCGCTCGACATACGGTACTGTTTTCTCAATACTAGTTAAAATAGTATTCGCTAAGTCGGCAAGATGTATATGAGTGATCCTCTCTGCCCTTATATTATGCAGAGTGCTTATCAAACATACGATGGCATACTCGAATTGACGCTGATCCAATGTTGTCCGATGAAATATCAAATCATTCATGCTGTCTCTTGTAGGCTTTGTTCCTTCGCTAGCTAACAGCGATTTGCAAAATATCTCACTGATTCGAGAAGAGGATACACCAGACTGCAGTAGGAGTTTCCTTAGGCCTAACTCGTCGAGGCATAACTTCCACTGCTCAAACCACATTCTTTCATTTTTCACCCTGGATACCACTCGGGCGTATCCGGGTGGTTTTGGTATCTCTGAAGCTGGCGGTTCGGGTCTAGTCACGGGCATACTGTTTCCTTCGAGTAGTAAGACGCTTGAACCAGACCGAACGGACAGGAGTGAGGAAGCACTTTCTATGGATTTGAGGCTCATGTTGCGCTTGACACCAACCGAGTAGACTTCCTTACGCCCCACATGCCATCCAAATACTACGTCAAGCAACTTTTGCAAGGTCACATCCTCCATAATCTTCTTGGTGACTCGGTGGCTCAGCTGGCAGGTTGGCGATACCTGACCGACATCCTCGTCTGCGTTGGATAGGTATAAAACACCAGAGAGTAAGTTCCGAATTACCCAGAAACTTCGACCATCTTGAGCGACTGTGAACAGACATGACTCAGAGCCAACGTCTGCTTGTAACGTGTTTCCGGGTACATCTTCACTCAAATCAGCGGTAGAAGCTTCATCGGAAGAGTCAGAGCTAGAACTAGCTGACGACGAGTTCGTCTCATCTGGTCCATTATCCTCTTTCCTAGCGATGAACATGTCCCTACAAGTGTTGGCAAAGATAGCCACAAAAGCTGCATATTCCTGAAGTATTCTTCCGGTATGAGATTCGGTGGAATCAGCGGGTTCCGCTTTCGATGCTGTGCGCAGTCTCAAATACAGGCGTCTCAAATTTGCGGCACGCTTGTGTGTCCCTAACTTAATTGACTTTTCTCTCAACGTCTTCTTGATCAATTTCAACAAACTCACCATGCTCCGCTGGGAGTTTCGGAAAAGCTCCGTATTGTGACCTGGTCTCGCTTGCGACACGAACAGTTTCCAAAGCCGTTTTTCGTGTTGCAAGCGTCCCGCGTCAGCTTTTTCCTGCCACAATTGAGGGGTTCCAATCAAGGGACCTTCGTTGGTGTCCACTTGCTGGGGGAGTGTCGAGCAACTCGAACTCACGTAAAATGTCTTACAATGCTTCAGAGCTACGGCCTTCATAACTTTGAAAGTGGGCAACCAAGACACTCCGTTTTCGTCGCTAAATATTATGGTGCCATTAAGCGCTGGGTACATGACTTTCAGAGACTTTGCCAATTGCTCAAACGTCATGTTGGAGGGAACAAATACGGATAGGGCACTCTTTGTGGTTGCATTAGATACCACGATTTGTACGATTCCTGCATTGCCTCTTCGTTGCAAATGAAGTAGCAGGGGATGAGACCTGTCGAACTGACATACCTGCGTGAATCGGAGCTTTCTGCGGCTTTAGCTTGATACAGGGGAAGAGAGAAGACACAGGAAGTTTGCGTTCCTGCCTCTCTGAATAGGGAGCTCCAAAATCGTTAACGATGAGGAAATGCTTTGGAGCATCTTTAAGTCGTTTAATCAGATCTCGACACTTGTAGATGCTTTCATTTTCATTTGTCTCTATCGCTCCAATCTCCACCTCCTCCTTGTCAACCAATTCTACGCGGTACACTTCTGTCATGGCGCATTGAGTAGATGCAACTTGGGAACGACAAGAGACCAGCTTCAATTTTTATCTCTTACCTGTAGTTTGCTCATCCATTGTCTGTGGCCGTTGTTTGCGTTGCAGATGCAGAATCGGGCTGGTTCTTACTCCAACAAGCCAGTATTAAGGGAATTAATGAATTAATACCGTGTCAACCCCGCATGTGTCCGGAATGTGCCTTCTATTGTGATAGTGTAATAGCCCATCACTAAAGAGAGAAGTTGAAGTTCGACCGAAGTGAGTAAGAATTACGGATTTGTGTTTGTTAGCATGAATGGTGTCCCACTGCGTGCAACATAATTTCGTGGGACCTACTGTATTTTGGGCAGAACAAGATGTCGCAAAGTCTGGAGAATCTCTACGTGGGTGGCATATGGAAGAGGCCGATGACTATGACTGGGAGTTTATTTCCAGTAACGATATCAAAACACAACCAAAGAACCCAATGGAGGACCGTGCATACTGACAGGAGTGCCAAATTACTACGGATCGGACCCTGGTATCACGTAAGCGATCTTGATAGAGTGAGAAAGAGGCTACGTCCTGCTGTGATGGAGCATTTCTGGCTGCAGATACAAAACATGTCCATCAAAAGATGACTTGGAGACGGACCTCAAGAGCCACCTTGGCGAGTGCAGGCAGTTTATCAATGAAGGGCTGAACCATGGTAAGGCTGTGGAGGATATAGTGCGCCCATGGCTTAACGCCCTACATCATGTTACATGTATTATTGCAGGTGCTGTATTGGTTCATTGCGCTGCTGGGGTGAGTCGGTGAGTCGCTTTTTTGTGAGCGCGGTCGTGGCATACATAATGATGCAATATAAGATCCCGTTTTACCGTGCTCTTGAGTATGTGCAAAACAAACGCCCCATTGCGAATCCAGATTCCAGCTTTCAAGCAACTGCAAGACTTTGATAAGGGACTTCGTGGTGTACGGAAACAATAGAGAAGACCAAGAACCGTGTATACTGTGAATGATATTGAGAGAGATGCTTAAAAAGCTGAGGAGAAGATCGAGGGAAGTCAACTGAGCTATGGGAATGGACGGTCGATAAGCTAGGAGTGCAGGTCCCAAACGACGAGCGAAGGGAAAGGCTGTATCGACAGACTAAAATATGAGAGGCTTATTGAGATTATAACTACCTTAGGGACTACACTACCAGAGTGGTGTCGATGGTACGTCGTGTGATCATGAACAATTTCTACGGGATGATTGGGAGTTGCAAAGTGCAAGTACGAGTTGCCAAGTTGGGAAGTGCTGGAACTGGCCCATCAGTGTATCCGCTTCCTTGGTTAGTTTGTATTAAATGCAACTCTATAATAAATCTGAGATATTTGGGCTTCGGCTGCTCTGTATTACTTATTTTTGTGAGTCCACCAGTGGACCACCACATGCGTATCCCATCAGATCCCATTGGCCCTCAGCACAACAATATTGTACATAATTCTAGGTTTGTCATGAAGTTCACTCGACATAGTCGATCGAACGTACGAAATCGAAACAGTATCCACTTTTGAGTCGAAGCATGTCGCAAATTCTGGACAATCTGTATGTCGGTGGGCTGGAAGCTGCGCAAGATTGGGAATTCATCACCCACAAGAATATAAAGTATATTCTGAATACGACCAAACAGCCCAGCAACGGGTTCATGCTCACTGGAATTCCCAACTACTATGAATCGAACCCTCAAATCACGTAAGAAGCACTCTATGGAAGCGTGAGATACGTCAAGAAGCGGAGGTCAGGTGTTCCACGACAAATTGAATACTTTCGTGCAGGTATAAGAGGTGCCCATTGGATGACGACTTGAATACAGAGATCAAGATGCATATACCGGACTGTGTAGAGTTCATTAACGAAGGATTACGCCATGGTACGTGGCTACTGCGAAGGGCATTGTGTTGGAGAGCTTGCAACACTCTTTTCGATACAGGTGGGGTGTTAATTCACTGCGCTGCTGGAGTGAGTAGATCAGTTAGTGTCACTATAGGGTACTTGATGATGCAGTATAACATGTCGTTTCATCAAGCACTAGAGTTCGTGCAAGATAGGAGACCGGGAGCGTTCCCCAATCCGAACTTTCAGAACCAGCTGCAGAATTTTGAGCAAGAATTAGCCCAGATACGGAAGCAATAGGAGCAATGAAGACTCTAAAAAAAGAGGAGTATGTTGTAGGGATATATATTGCCGGGAGGATACGTCTCTCTCTGTGATAGGCACGACTGGAGGAGTTGGGGCCTACCTAGCCTAGGCTAGTAGTTAGCCGCGCAGCAACCAGTAATTCTACGTGGTTGATCTATGGAATTTCTATTGGGTTTGGGTTTGACTAAGAGCTCTACGAGTGTATTGCACACGGAGTGTGCCCCGTGTGACAGTGTGCTAATCCAATGCAAATGCACTACTGGCGGTACTGCTAACAGCCATGGGTGTCCAGTTTACGCAATATACCGTTCGCTGATCCAATGACAAGATCCATGCTTAGTAAACCTATGCTAACAGGTGTTGTAGCCACTAGACAGGCCACTAACTATGACCGACCGACCATTGTGTGTTGAGTAGGTACTCTTACTTAATGCCGAGGGATTTTTCAAAGCTTTTTAACTGACGAAGGAACCCTGGGTTAGGTTGAACTCTCGGTCGTCTTCGAGCAATCATGTGCAGAGCCACAATGTATCGGGTTTTCTTCTTCTTCATGATATAAGCAGTCACTATACTAACCGACCTGCTGGCTCCCATCTGGCAGTGGATCAAGATAGCCTCTGCAATAGCATTTCGAATGCGTTAACAGCTAACATAGCAACACCGGAAATTGGCTGCCCACGTACGTTTGTTCTTTCGCGCTTCCTCGATGAATTCAATGCATTCCTCGAGCCATCGACTCAGGTTTTCTTTCGGTGTATCGTGTATAGGGCATCGCTTGTACCTGCATATACGCATTGATCCCGAAGGAGCACATGATTCCAGCTAAAAAATTCCACAGCAACGTTACATAGACATATATGATCAGTGTTCAGACCTGTTCAGAATCACTCCGCACTGCAGCGATCCTCTTGCTAATACAACAACTGTGTACTTTATTGGAACGCTGGCACTCTTGCACCGGCAGCAAAACGTCTCGAATTAAGGCTCTAAGTCAAAACGCCGTGCGCCACAATTCAGAAACTGTGCTACGTGAGCGATACCTCGTCGGCTTCACTCCACCCAACAACAAGCGTTCAACTCGTATGTTACGATATACAAATGCAACTCAGCTGTTTCCTAAAGATTTACTTGGAACTTTTTGTTTGAAGCAATTTTTAATCACCTTCCACAACAGAGCCCTATCGCAGCTAGATCGAACACACACCCACGTTGTGTAGTGAGTCCATTAATACCCCACTCACTTGCACCGAAGCTGACCCTTCTTCGTTTATGTTATTTCCGAGAACCAGCCCGGGGAAGGAAGAAGAAGGAAAAAAGGCTAGTAAGGCAAATGCACATACCTCATATGAGGTTTGCTCTCGAAGTAGTTATAACACCCCGAAGCGGGCGCGACGGTTGGATCCGGAGTGACATTCAGCACGTAAGTTATGCGGTTATGTCGCAGCCATAGCCAGTTGTACGCGTCCAATGATCCGCCGACATAGATCCCTTTAAGGACTTGGGTCATCCTGGAACTGCATTCCCTGTCATGTGTATTCTACATCAAGAATATGACTGTTACCAGCTTGAGTTCGGAAGCACCACTCATGCTGTCTCGCAGAATTCAGCTCCCATCAGCCAATAGACGATTAAAGTGCTAGATGATGCAGTTTATCCTTTCTCTTCTGCAAGAGTGAGGATCACTCGTAAACGATGGAATCTAGTGGCGCTACTGCCCTTGGATATTTGCTCCAAGCACAACTTCACAAAAACGAGCCGAGTCATGAGAGAGTTACAACTGTACAGTCCTCCGGGAAAAACAAATGCAGCAACATCCGCGTTTACCAGCACCCCTACATAATTCGCGAGGCAGCAATTCATACGTACGGCCAGTCAAGGACTAGTACACGCAAGAACTTATTGTCATTCATTCGGAACGTTTTTGTTTTGGGGGTGCACGTTTCTGTGAACGTGTTACTGTCCGTATACCCATGATGGGAAACAAGCTGTACCCAGATAGTTTTGTTGAGTCTGGGGTCAGGGTTTGAAATTTGCGGGTATCGGTTACCCGCGGGCGGGTACGGGTACCCGCGGTCTGGCACCCTGCGGGTCGCGGGCGGGTATGCGGGTAAAGTCCGATGTTGAAGCTTCCCAATTTTAGCCGACTAGAGCCATTAGAACTCTATTTTTCAAGCATTCTCGTAATTTTATGCCTAATACGGTACCATATACGTGATTTACGCCGTACAACACGGGTATTTGAGGAGTCTCCGAGTCTTGCAACTTTGTAGCTTTTTGCTTCACAAACAGCCACTGGCTGAACACGGTTGACTCGTGTGTACTGATCCTGCCATTTAGCGAGATTAAAGGTGTATGATGAAACCAAAACGTTGTATTTAGGGTGTATTTGTGCTGATATGGACTTACACATGGTTAGAATTGCGAAAACACCAAAACTTTCTTCAAATATTCACTATACCCGCATACCCGCAATACCCGCAAAGTTTGAGCGCGGGCGGGTGCGGGTAAGTATACCCGCGAGCTCGTGGTTGCGGGTCGCGGGTATACCCGCGGATTTCAAACCCTGCCCTCCGTTTTGGCTCCCTTAGAGTCGCAGCTTCACAACGACCCACACTCCGCTTCCATTGCCGCTCAGCGGTAAAAATAACCCAGGATGAGGGAAGGGATGTCAATGATGTAAAAAAAAAAATAATAATAAAAAAATACACAAGATAGATTGTGAATTGGGAGAATGACGTGGGGGTAGTGTTAAATGTGGTCATTGAAAGCATCGATTCTTCGACTACCGTTGTACGTTACATGACACAGCTAGAGCAAACTATAGTACGTATT
>LVLI01000895.1:0-11512 GCA_001687465.1 Halocafeteria seosinensis
CCGGACGAATGAGTAACGGAACAGCGGTAAACCCACAATATAATTCACAACTTGGTCAATTTCCACTTGAGTATTAATGTACTGCATGGCAAAGCTTGCTTGTTTACTTCCCAATCTAGCTGGATCGCATGTCAAGTAGAAGCTATGCAGTCGTTCAAATAAGTAGGTAACATCGGGGTGTTACCTGGATTTTTGCAGAAGTCATTTTGGGGACTGAGTCACTGAAACAAAAGGTACTGGGTCAAAAAATTCGGGGAAGACGAAGGGCAAAACGACGCCTGAGGGGGGTCCCATCTTGCCCTTGATATGGGGGCTTGAATTTTGGAGGTGCGGAAAAAGATCGAAAACGGATTTGTGCACAGTTGTTTCCGTCATTTACACACCAACCGCGTGCCCAATGCAAGCATTGAAAACTGCTTCTTAATATACAACTGTTTGCGAGTGAATAGGTGTGAAAACTGTATTTTTACGCTTTTTATTGAGGAAGATACTCGCCCTTAATGTTTTGCGACCGCGCGCACGTTGAAGTTGGGTACAGAAAATTCAAATGGGGAAACTGGATCATCAAACTCCCGCTGGTAGGCGCTACAATGCCATAATCGTGCACACATGGATTCGGAAAGGAACAGACAAAAGCGGCAATCATATCCAAAGTGTTCTTGAGAAGAAGGAGGAAACCATAGCTGCCTATTCAAAGGGAAAATCGGCACGCAGGCTGGCGTGCGACTGGAGAAAACGGATGAGAAGTCAGCTAGACATCAATAATCTACCTCAACAAGGGCAGGTGATAGAGTTCGAAGTAGCTAAATCAATTTACCATCAGATATTCCACATGGATAGATGTGGAAAGGAAAGCTTATCCAAGAATACTTCGTTGAAGCAGACTCATCGGTCTACGCCGAGTTAGCGTTGGCGCATACAGTAAAAGAGATGCGGCTCCTCGGATTTAACGATAAAAGAGCACTTACCTAGACCCCCGTTATCTCATCCGATGGGGCAATACTGGTATCACAGCTCATAGTGCCTGGTTTATCAGTTGGAGAGGAGGAGGAAGAAGCAATGTGGCAGGAGGCAGAGCATCTGAAGTACTGCTCGTGAATCAGTCGGCAGGCAGAAAGCGGTGGCAGCACCAGCGCACTTTCCGCAAGCTAATAGCATCCATCAACACGTATGTGAAATCCCGGATTGCAAACTCGGGCGTGGGGCTCACGGCGGCAGTTCTCGTAGTGGACTGCGCGGGCACACGTCAGCTGCCGCTCCTGAGGTGTTGCAGGAGTACCCGATGATCGTCCCACTGTTCGTTCCTCCAAGGATGACGTCAGTGCTGCAGCCTCTTGATAAGGCGTTTTTCGCTCCATTCAAGAAACTTTCGAAATCGTCCGTCTCCCGGTTCATACTGTCATGTGGCAACAAGCTCTGCTCTCTTCCTGCTAGGGACAGACCGCTGTACCTTGAGCAGTGCATGGCGAAGAAAACATAATGTAGCACCTTACTTTCGAATGGATTCCAAGCTTCCTCAAGCGTATGTCTCCCAAAGTTGTTCGTAGAGGTTGGGATGAAGTTTGTTGTGGAGTGTTCCCTAGGATGGAAAATGGGCTGCACCACCCGCAGGTCGATTTGGACTCTTCATTCTGGGAATGCCATTTTCAGAAGGCAGGACAATGGCCGAACTTCCAGGAGACTGCCAAGCTGAAAGATATACTTCACGGCGGTAGTCTGTCGCACTATGGGATACCTTATCTGAAGAACCTGTGTCATGAGAGGAAGCTGAAAGGACTGGCAGCAAGCACCAACTGGTCGACAGACTGCAGAAATACCAGGCAGATGTAGAGGAACACGACGAATTCGCAGTTGGTGTTGAAGACGAAAACGAAGAGGACACGGACGCATCTCAAGACGAAGTAGAGGACATCATTACTTACGAAGCTGAGGAGAAGGAGGCTTCTGAGAATGACGAGGAAGTCCCGCCGAGGCCGAGCTTGAAGATGAGGCTCCTCCAGATATGGACGCATTATTCGAAATTGAGCCATTCGTTAGATACATCGAGGAATTAGATGCGATGGACGTAAAATGGAAGGGCTATGGCAGCAGACATAACACCAAGAAACCATGCACGAAACTCGTTATAGACCTCGGAAGAAGGCAGTTCGACTCTCTGAGCCGCCCGGTTATGGACCTCTATCAGGAACCGGCCCGTAAAAGGCGCAAATGATGATATTCAGCTACTTTTTTTGCACATACATGCTTTTTTACACTTAAAATACTGGAATACAATGCACATTTTTATTAAACGACCTGCATTGTGCTCTTGTGTATAGCGTTACCTGGAATTTTGCACGGACATTTTGCAAGTTCAACAAAAAACGAGGTGTTACCTACTTATTTGAACGACTGTATACCAATGGTATTGTTGCCAGCTTCCTCTTGCACGTATAAGTCAATTCGTGTACCTTGCTCTTCGGGTGTTCTCGAATCCGGATTCCACCGGAGATGATCTATCTTCGTCACTGCCTCTGGTCGAGAATTGATGGACTTCGTTCTCGAAAGTCGTTCGTTCCATCCCTGCGCTCGGGTTTCCTCTAGCGCGCGCTTTGTGTCCCTTTTTGTTGTTTTTCCAAAGGGCACCCACGGGGGCAATGCATCTACCTTTCTTGAAGTACTGTGAACTTCCAAACTACAAAAAAGGTTCTAAGGGCGGGAATCATCTCGCTTCCTTTCCAGCGCAATTCAATGTAATGAATGATGCCTATTATTACCTGGCATTGTTGATGCGAGGAGCATGTTATTTTGTTCCCTTTGGTAGCTTCTGTTCTTTCTGTGTGTTGTTTCATAATACGTTTACACTGGTTGTATTAGCCTGTCTGTGTAAGTGTATACAAACAGATGCTAGATAAAGTTTATTACCAACGTTTGTAGGAGACGATGCCGAAGAAGGGAGCTTCTAGTATTAGTACGGCCGCTACAAGACGTCCCAATACCAGACAAACAGCTAATGAGAACCGTCAGACCCAGAAAAGAGCCCATCCAGATTCAGGCTGTCAAGGGGAATCGGGGACGAA
Source organism: Halocafeteria seosinensis (assembly GCA_001687465.1). Classification (NCBI taxonomy): domain Eukaryota; class Bigyra; order Bicosoecida; genus Halocafeteria; species Halocafeteria seosinensis. The sequence continues at coordinate 3,060 of LVLI01000895.1, forward strand.
AAATACCCAAAAGAGTACTAGTACGGCCGCTACAAGACGCCCCAATACCAGACAAAAAACTAATGAGAACCGTCAGACACAGAAAAGAAAGCATTCAGGGGAATCGGGGACGAAAAATACTCAAAAGAGGTATAAAAAGACCTCTAACGCTAGTGTGTCCAGACAACAGGCGTATGCCGCGGTAAGCTCTTCCTCCGGGGAGGGGAAAGCCAGTAGCTCCTCGGCTTCCAGCGCGGAAAAAGGAAGGCCCAACGCTGGTGAAAGTGTACCGCAAGCCAATTACACCGGTAAGCCAAAACTACTGATACCATCTTCGGCTACCCGAGAGGAGGAGAATAGGTTAAACGAAGAATATGAAGCGAAACTGGCACAGTCTGGTGGGAGCCGTTCTAGCAGTGAACAATCGGGGACTGATACAACTCCAGAGAAAAGCAACTCAGAGCGACAAACAACCGATGGTGGAGGGGACACATCCGAGCATATCGAGAGGGGAGCCGAAGGAAATACGGAAAGTGAGTAAACTGAGTACAAGGAATTTTGGATGTCTCAAGACGCTCCGTTTGACTCTGTGGCCACATTTTCGTAAGCAGAGAAACCTGCGGTTACGGAGACAACTCAAGAAACTGTGCCATGTAAGTTATCTTGGTGAGAACTGCATACTGATTCTTGTTTGTCTTGAGTTCCTATGGGTACTTGTTTGCGCGACATTGCAGCTTTGAAAAGCATTCTGCTGAACAGGTTCGATAAATTCCTTAAGCAGAAGCAATACAAAGCCTCATGGCCCACCGCAAAACAGGTAAAGGGCATCAAAGAGGCGTTCGACGCCATGACGGATGATTTGGATGAGGCCTCCTTCGAGGACAAAGAAAGCCTTCAAGCGTTTCTCCAGGGCTACGTCAAGAAACACAGAGCCACCACAATCGCGGGTGAATTATTTCGGTGCTTGAAAAATGCCAGAGAGGCGCGTAAGTCTATGGCTTGTATGCGACAGTACAAATGTAGCTCAATTCCCAAACATAATATTGTTGTATTTTCTTGTATTACTGTGTTGCTTGTTTGCAGGAGGCGGTGGTGCAAGTTCAAGTTCCATGTATGCGCGGTTGCAAGAGCATGGTAAGTGGGAGCATCCTACAGTGGTTACCAGTAATAAGCATGAGAAGGGGGTAGCCAAATTACGCGGCAATAATGATATCCGTTGGCAAGATGGTACGATGATGCACGAAGGGCAAGGTGTACCATGATGAGTCTTTCTGTCGGCCTTACAGTGAACCCTTGTTGCGCTGTTGTTTCTTCCTTCGTATTGCTCAGAATTGAGGAAGGGGTAAAAGGGGCTGTGCTACAAGTAAACACGAATCAGGGAAACTAGGGAAAATGGAGAGCGTGGTAGCCTTGATAGAGCCGAAAAATGGAACTATGGAAACATTAAGGGGTGTGAGAGTGAGGGGAAAAGGTGCGGTGGAAGTGTTTTTGCTACTAATGGATGGCAGAAGGTTGAGGGGCAGGATGGTATGACGTCCTTATCTTTGATCACGGTCGTTGTTTTACCGAAACGAGGAGGGGTGGGCATGGGGAGAGTGATCCAGCAATGAGTTGTGGCTTTGTTCTGGGTCTTTTAACGTGCTTGCTGCGTGGATGTTGCTACCGAGGGAGATCGTGGATGGCGGTCTTCGAACATACCTCGTCTTGGTCGTAGGTCGAGGCAACAGCAATGCAGCGACACTTTTTTCGTAGTAATTTGTAGACGGTATTCGTACGGAGCCTTGTTCACCGTTTCAAAGAGAGAACGTTTATTCCCTGACCTTTTTCGGTGGATGGCTGAGGAGTCACTCCCAATTGCGTGGATGATTATATGCTTTTACATTCTTTCGTGCAGAGGGAACGGGGCGAAAACGCCAACGGGAAGAGACACAAGGTATGTTGTATTGAAAAATGTATGGTTCACCTCTCCGCATTGTTGTGTTGTACTGCTAGTCTCTGTTCCAGGGATCCACGAAGCGATGCATTCCGCCGTACTTCAAAAGTTCGTGAACTGTTTCGATAGTGCCACTCGGGATGGCCCAGAGGCTTGCGTCTCGGGGAATGCTTCTGTAACCAATGAATTCGGGATCGGTGATACCTCTTTCAAAGCTGGGCAAACAATTGTCTTTCCAACCAAACTTTTTGGAAATAATTGGCAGCCGAGGCGACTTTACGTAAGGCAAGCATACATAAGCGTTGCTGAACGGATATTTAGAAGCTATGGTGGCGTGGAGGCGGCAGAAGGGAATACTCTTGCGAGGAAGCAACAGCGCGCTAAGAAAGCTTTGATGTGGATTGGATACACCGAACCAGACTTAACTAATATGCAATTTGAATCTATTGGCTCGTTGGTCTTTGCGGGCTCTCCCGGCACGGGTAAAACAACATGTATTGCATTTGTGGCCTTGGTGTGCTACGTGACTGGCATTCCCTTCAAACTTGTGGGTCATGGACAAGGAAAAGTGTTTAATGGATCTGCGAATTCTCCAGGCTTGGATGAACGAACGGATGAGAGTGAAATAATCCATTTAATTGACCATGACACAGAGACCCTACTGGGTCCGACGCATAGAGCCATATTTACCTCCCCGGATGACGAGCGGTTGCAGGGTTTAGCGAAGCACGCATCTAATAAAACCCTTTACATGGATGTTTGGACAGTTACCGAACTAGTGAACTGTGCCAAGTCTTGCTATGCAATGACCGATGCAGACGTTGGCCGCATCAACCTTTTGTACGCAAAGTTCGGAGGCATCATCCGTTACGTCGTTTCTAAACCTCCAAACAATGAGTTAGATTCTGACACTTGTATTGCTAGATATGCACAGGAGCATATTGACGCTCGAATAGATAAGATTGAAAGCTATGATCAACTGTGTACTGCGTTAAAGGTTGCCGAAGAGAAGGGGGCCAAGAAATCGTATACTCTCGTCCACATCTGCGTGCGAGAAAATGGTAAGCATCTCGGGGAGTTCCACGAGATCGAGCAAGTTTGTGGCAGCCTTTACATTCGTGATCTGTTGGCTGATAAGATAGACAAACAGTTAGATGCAGAACAAATTAGATTTTTGTTCCACTCGCGGGTGGCGATGGGAAAGCAGCTGCTTTGAAGGGGCAACTGTTTCAACCGATAGTTCGGAAGGCATTACTCCAAGAGTGGGACTGCGAAGAAGAAAAAAAAGCAATTTGTTATCTTGGAAACGTTCATCCAGCTCCAGTCAAAGTTTTGAAATTGCGAAATGCGATGGAACTCGTTTCATGCCCGTCCGCTGACAAAGTACGTACTGCATTGGAACAAGACAAAGATTCGCGCGAACGAAGGCTTATTGAATCCCTAAACGAGTCTTTTCCCGTCGGCGATTTCGTTGCAATTTCCCCGAAGGGAGTTGGAGCTGACTATGATTTTTTTCAGTCAACGATATCGAATGAGCATCCTTTGACTGAGTATGGATTGAAACAACTGGAAAACTTACTTCCTAAGAGTACGGCTAAAATAGTAATTCGGCTGTTTTTCTGTGTTCCACCGTCCCGATTCCCAAACCCGAATTCGGCTCTCTCTCGCCAAGACCACAAGTTAAAATTTCGACCAATTTACCAAAGTAATCAGGATGCAACCCCTGTGGCATGCCCACACCCGTTCAGGATTGAGCAGTTTGGATTGAAGGTGGATCCCGGTGTAGTGGATAGGAGTATCAGGCAGGATCAGTGATGTGAGTAGTCAATCATCAATTACAAAGTTCCTGTCGCACGCCATTCTTGAAGATGCTTGAGCACGAGAAGCAATGACCGCTAAGCGCAACAGCTGACTACTACAGTTGCACGCATCGCACGATCGTATCTTTCTTTTCTTCGACTTTAGCACAGGAACTTCAGGAAAGAGCTCCGTTTGAGGGGCGCTGCAAATACATATACAACACGGTATATACAGTAGTATATATCTTCATAGGGTTGTGTCATCATTGCCAATACACATCCACACACAAGACTTTTGCAGTATCTCTCCGAACTACGGGTATGCAGTTGCAAAGGTCCATAACTTGGGATTTGGATCTTGTTGCAACCAAGATATATGTGCACCATACAGCTTCTCGACTGAAAGTGCCACTAGACTTTTTTCAGTCTCTCGGCGAAGTGGGATTTATCCGTGGGAAGCCAAAGAGGGGCGATCTTCCCATCTCTCGACGAGGAACCGGATTTGCGGTGGGCTATTTGCGGCATAAACTGTTCACCCAGCAAGGATAGCAAAGTAGTCTTCAATCCTCATGGAAGAAGTAGACGAGGGAGATGCCCCGGTTGTGTATAATAAGCTGGCGGCGGCAGGGAATTCTTAGAGCGCGTTAAGGAACGCAATTACCGCTCACTACCATCTAGATGCCTTCCTGTCGAGCAAGAAGATAGAAGAACAGGAAGAGTTGGTTTGCTCAAAGGATATGTTAGTAGAGTATGCCACATATCTGGTAGAGTGCGGGGAAAAGCCAACGGGGATCTCTTGAAAGGCAACAGCCTATCAGTACTTTACATACACTAAGGTTTGCTGCAGAAGAAGTATCCCAAAAGTCCTAAATTGAAAAAGCTATCGGATTCTGACTGGTTCACCAGATTGGGAATCGGATCAGAAACCTAGTCTCGCAACGTTGCACGCGGGATGGGATCCCTTTCGCTGGAAAGGCACCTCCATTGGATTGAGTTCGCGAGGTGTTTCCTCGCAGAGAACAACCCGGAGGCAATATGAGGAGAGCGGCCATAGTGATAAACTGGCTCGCAGTGGGACGCGCTGGTGAAGTCGCTCTGATGACGTGGAATTGCCTGTCACTACCCATTACTGGAGAATACCTCACTGCTGATTGGGCTCAGAAAAAGACCTCCACCTTCCAGCCCATGAGTTTCTTTCCGGATAGGTCCAATTATGAGATTGACTGCTTGCACTGCTTCGGTACTTATCTCATAACCTCTAGAGGAAATTATGGTGAGCAAAACTTTATTTTCCCACAACTCCAAAGAATAAAAGCCCCAGCGACCAAACTGACGACGTGGTTGAAGGAAAAAGATGAGGATCAGGTCAATTATGTCGGCACATCTTTGCGCATTGGCGCATCCAATCAAATGGCAAACACTCGAGGTGTAGAATTACATCATATAATTGCGCGTGGAGGTTGGGAGTGTCAAGGGATCAACAATGTTTTCCACTATTTGCTGCAATTGTTCGAAAGCATCAACGTCGGAGGAAGGGCGTTGACAGGATGGACTGATTGTAAAACGGGTGCTTATCTACCCGGCCTCGTACTCATGACTGAGGATAGCCGGAAGGATATCGAAACTTTCCTCACTCATCTCGTTGGACAAAACACGGCAATTTTTCGCGATATTTCGTTAGGATGTACACCGATCACTGGACTGCTTCACGCGATGTTAGCAAGCCTGCTAATGTACTTCAACGATGTCCTTAGGATTGGGGACCCAAATCTCATATTATTCAACAGATCACCGACGCTGCATCACAGTCCGGTATTGAATACTTAACACTACTCGTGTGGGGACGACTTGTCAAAACGGACTTCAACAAGCGCAATCTTGACAATATTTCCAGCAGTGACATACGTGCCCAAGTAGGAAAACTTCAATCAGAAATTCATGAGCTTCGCAGCACAGTTGTTAGCTCTCTGCAGGGACTAACGGAAGAAATTAAGGTTTTGAAGGATCTTCAAAGGAAGGAAGAGATTGATAGAGTCCCTGTTAGTCCTTCGGGTCCACCACTAACAACCTCGTCTCAAAGGAAAAGATCCCGTTCCCCCTGCGAAGCTAGGTTAAATGAACAAAGCAGCCAAGATAGAGCGAAAGTGACGTCTTCGAAGAAATCGTTGAACGATGCGATACAGAAGAAGCCAACCATACTGAAGGAGTTTTGCATCGAAAAACTGAAGGGGTATAGATTGTCCACGTTCCCCGGCGATTACGTACGACACGGCTTGGCCAAACCAGGAATGTTGTCAGCGGCCTGCAAAAACAAGCAAGATTGAGGGTACCTTTCGAAAGTGATTAAGTTTGCCAAGAAAGACCCTGCTTCTCAAAAGTTATCCGAATGCAGCAAATTGGACATGTCAAAACGTGGAGTACAGGACCAAATTAATATGCCTGCCGCAGAGACCCAGGAACGAGTTATGGCCAGACTTGCAGACCTCGAAAAGGAGATTCCAACAAAGGAGAAGAGCGAAGACGTACATCGGAAGAAGAGAGAGAAAACAGGTGTTGTTTCAGCTGTAGCAAAAAGAATACCCTCTGACGATACAGTAGTTCCCCGAAGGCAAGAATATTTCTTCTTTAACCTCGGTTCTTCACAGTCCGCTAGTGACTCGTAGAGCTATGCATCAATACGCATCAACATTGATGATGATCAAGGGAAAAATACGAAACACCCATACTCGCTTTAACAGCCTTCGTTGCTTTTTTATTTTGACTGGTTTTGTCTCAGCAAACATATGTTTGTTCGGCCGGCCTCAATGACGGATGCATGCTACTCATCCTCATTCACTCGGTAGCTGATACTAATCGTTGAATCATGAAATCTATTTCCATTTGAAGTCTGGCCGGACGCAATCACTTTTTCATCCTTGATAAACCGCAAGTGACCAAACATCTGTCGATACTATCCAGTCCCCGCCGTTGTATAGTCATCCAATGCTTGAAAAGCGGCGTTACATGCACATTCGCCTTATATTGGACTCGACTGTATATCGGCGGGATTGCACACTGTATATCGAAGTGCATCTGTCCCACAACCGTTTATCGTTCTTGGCCGATAGTGTGTACTGCAGTAAGATTCCCTACATGATTCCAACGACGGCAAGAATGTCAATAGTGCACATTCCTTGCTAGTGTTGAGCAGACTAGACTATACCTCCATCTCCATCCATCGAAGACAGAAGTCCGGGAACTGCAGCTTCTTCAAAAAGAAGAACGGCAAGGGGGTCGAGCATACGGTTTGCTGAGTGGGCAGGCACAGTGCCATCTGCTTCCATGCTTAAAATAGCTAATACCCCTAAAATGGCTGCGGCAGGGTGTTGTACATGGGCATAACCAGTGAGGAGTCTCATGCTGCCATACACCGGTGCAGCCGAGGGAACGCGGGACTCTCATCCCGACAAGGAGTTCGCTTCTGAGGACAGAACCTCATCGGGTTTGAGCAAACACTCTGAGACTGTCCGAGTATACTCAGACCGTCAGAGCCACGAGCATACAGCACCAAAAGGATGAGCGAAGTGTAACCAGTGTGATTCCACCGCACAGTCGCCTGAGTTTCCCTATAACCACATGAATATACAATGTATGAGGCACCTGAGTAGGAGCACAGACGCATCCTTGAACGAAAAGCTATAGCTGGCGCTTGGCGACGATCAGACTCCGATAAGCCAAACGGTGTGGCACTACCACTGGACAGCCTCGTCGTGGCGATATAGATAGCGTCCTGGAATCATCAGAATTCGTTGTTGTGGCTTGGCTTTGTCAGAAGTCCGAAAGGTGTGAAATGTATGGTGCATTTCCTCCGGAATGAGTGCCCTATAAGAAGAGGCCAAAGTACCGATACAATGGCATTGGGACTTCTCTCATTGAGCTTGCACCCATAAAACAAATATCCAGTCTACGCCCCTCCGAATCCCTTGATTGTATCGATTTGGGTTTTCGCGAAAACCAAAACAACGCATGCTCAGCCCGCTCCCTGGCTTATCTGAGGGTCTTCGACCAAACGACCTCCATAACTAGTGGTCTCAAGTACACAGTAAAAGGTCAATTCAAATCGAAACGGGCCAAGTATTACATTGTTAACACCGTATATAGGTAGACTAGCTGTGGTTGCAGTCCAGGCTGTCAAGGCACGGCAAAAATCTGCGTAGACTCATTCTTCGCCACCCATCTACACGAGGAGATGTTTCTGTCAGCGAAAACATAATCCTTTTAGTCTTATAATACGGATCGGCAGTCTAACAATGCGAAAATAAGACGGTATGTAGTTTTGTCCGGGCCTCCATTCTGTCGGGCTGGGGAACCCCTACGTTCCGACTTCTTCCGACCGTGTCGAGAACCATTATTGCTCATTTCCACAGACTAACACACCAAAACAGCAAACAAAAGTGACAAGAAGAACGATGCAGGACGATATCTTTCGAGGAAGACCACCTCTGGGTCCACAGCACGCCGAGAAAGGGTCCGACCTGACGGTCGGACCCTTTCTCGGCGTGCTGTGGACCCAGAGGTGGTCTTCCTCGAAAGATATCGTCCTGCATCGTTCTTCTTGTCACTTTTTTTTTGCTGTTTTGGTGTGTTAGTCTGCGGGCTTAGGTATAGCAAATACAAACATAATTGATATTGTAACGATCGCACATATGCTCTAATTAGGATGTCCACACTCTTTCCAGGGGTATCCGAGGATTCCTTATAAC
>LVLI01000900.1:0-14152 GCA_001687465.1 Halocafeteria seosinensis
TTGGTTGCGGCTATTTTGCTCCACATTGCTGTATATATATGTGGTATGCCTTCACAGAATAGTTTCACTCCCTTGCACGTTGCTGCGGAGCATAGCCGCGTAGAATCTGCCAAGGTACTTCTGAATAACGGTGTTTCGGCAGATATTACGGGATCCGCTGGTAGGACGCCGCTGCATATTGCTGCGGAGAAGGGCGACGAAAGATTGGTTCGCTTACTTAGCGACCACGGTGGAGATGTTCGCAAACAATCTGAGGTACGTTGGAGCTCCTCTTTTGTCCCGCCATTTATGATGATTCGGCACATTTGCTACGACCCAGTGGGGAGCGTCGCTACTACACTTTGCTGCGATAAATGGACATGTACAAATGGTTAGCACCCTCGTTACGGAGTATCGACTTGATGTCGATTCTGTTGACCTTGTAAGGACCCATGGTGCTCTCGTATTCCGTAGTTCTTTTGCTGTTGAAAATGTTGTTAGTTCAGAGTGGAGTAACTCCCTTGATTAGTGGTGCGGAGAACTTAAGATTAGGAGCCTGTCGAGAACTCCTCCGACTAGGAGCAGATGCTGACGCGAAGAGCAAGGTACGGTTAACCCAGAGTGCATTGTGTTAACTCATTGTATGGCTGTTTTGTTTCTCTAATTACAGAAACTACGCACGGCTGCTCATGTAGCTGTTGAGAAAGGAAATGCTGAGCTTTTGGAGATGTTGCACCATTCAGGAGCAGAGCTCGACCTTTGCGCTACCGTAAGTCTTCTCCCATTGCAGAGCAAGATATCTAATAAATATCTGAGGCTTTGTACGCGCAGCAGGAATATACCCCATGGCGGAAAATACTGTTCCTACTGCTCAAATGGGCAGGGCTTGCAGAGTACTGTGAGCCTCTTCTCCACACTGCAACGAATGCCGGCCAGACAGAGATGGTTACGCTTCTCCTTCACTACGGTGTAGACGTTAACTCTATGGATATAGTACGTTCAAAGGGTCTTAATTTGAAGACGATCCTCGGGGTTCATACGATATGGGTTACGTTCCGATCCAGTCTGGCGCCACTGCACTCCATGCAGCCCTGCAGCGGCAGGACATTACAACTGTGTGTGCTTTATTGTTTGCTGGAGCTGATGTACACATAGAGAAAAACGTAAGGTGATCGCTCCTTGTTCCGTGAGTGTAAAAGCACAATAGCATGTCTAAATGAGTTCGTCGCTACAGAACCTTATCAGTCCACTCGTTATCGCTGTTGCCACAAACAACATCGAAACAACAAAAGAACTCATTAGATGGGGAGCCGAACCGAAGGAGGATTGTTGGGTACGTATCACAAGTAAATTGGTGTGACAACATATCAAGTATATATGCAACGTATTTGGGGGATCTCCAGCTTTGTATGCGCCCCCTTGATTATGCCAAGAGCCAAGAGATGGTGGAGGTGATAAAATACTGGAGATCTATAGCCCATACGAGGAAAACATGCGTTAAAGTGGAGAAATCCGCGGAAGAAGCCTGAAAGTTCCTTTGGAAAACACCGGGGAAGCTTGCTTGGAGACTCCAGCTAAAAGAACGTCTACGAGGCTTGGTTTGCTTGTTGAACTAGCCCTTGGATTTGTTCCACGATGTTGGGTAAATAATCGGTATCAAACACTATTACGCGACGCGTCTGAGGAACTGTTACTTCGGCGAGGTTAGTCTCTTCTGTTGAGTCTAGTTTGGTCATACTTGTAGTTCCTGCGGAGAAGGAAAACGAAATGTCAGCGATAGCGTCGAAGAGTTCTTCTTCGAATCTGAAGTAATATTCAACGTCTTCGTTTCGTTCCTTAAAACATGGTGCAATAAGCATTAACTTTCGGAACTTAAATTTATTGCGATGTTCCTCGCTGATCTGCAATAATCGGCCAAAGCGTATAGAAAAACGGAGAGAATGCAGGGCAGGAGCAATAGCGTACTTCATTCTCTACAGCCCATTTCAGATCCTCTAAAAAGTTGCTTAGTAAATGAGGAGCGACTTCTGGTGGCATGTTCACCATTCTTTCGTTCAGTAGGAGACCGAAAGCTTCGTTTTCATTGTTGAAAAGGGCCTCTAGTTTTTCTTTCGAGCCGTCTTGGGGACAGCGTTGTACAATGTATTTGCGTAGCTGCTTCACTGCCTCTATATCCTGAACATGCGCATAATGGGAAGAATGCAATAGATATGCAAAACAATTAACAAAGACAAAATTCATCATACCTTGTGCCAATGCAGGTTTAGTGCTGTTGTAAATGCGTATACATCTACGTCGTCTTCCACTGTGATCATTGTTCCTACAGACGGCTGTTTGACGATTGCATCCGCAAGTTGAGAACTCGAAAAGGTATTTTCCATCCCAGGTAAATACCTCGTGAGGAATTGTTTGATACTGTGAAATTGCTCTTCTTGCGGGTCTGAGAAGCTGAAGTCCACATTGACCAAATCCTGTTGCGTCGGTGTCTGTTTGTCGGATGGCCTGCCACGTTTGGACCCGACTGTTGCTGAAGCCGTAGATCCGGCGGCAGCTTGGCTGTTACCATCTCCTTTGTCGTCATCACCATCATCATCATCATCATCATCATCGTCGTCGTCACTGCTCTCTAACCCAGCTCCTGGGTAAAAAGCCAACTCCTCGTCGCTTTCTGTGCCTGAGCTGTCCTCCTCGTCCTCTTTCTGCTGCCCCTGCTGGGCCGCGTTACCATGCAGCTCTTTTGTAGAAGCCTCCTGCTCCTGTCCTTGCTCCTCCGAAGCACGAGCACGCTTGGATCGATTCATTACAGCGAATAATGTGGTTGTGAAGTTGGGATGACACCGACACCGACACCGACCTCAGGCAAGAGCAAAATACAGACACACACTGGAGAAGAGGGAGGGGGAAAACTAGTGCGTATCAATTCATTCTCTCTTTGTCCATGTACTTCGTATGATGATGTTCATTGACGTGCGCTACAGTTGCTGTTGTGTTACGTCGGGGATGGGGCATGGTCCCGCCATGGGTGGGGCTGCCCCGCCCTCTGAGAGGAAGGGCGGGCCCATACAGCACAAAGCAAGCTAATCATTATATGCCATAATGCATATACGGGGGTTGATTGTCCCGATTCGACAAACCAAAACTAGAAAGGTGTGTTCTTTCTTGTTATTTTTTGGGCGGGAAACATGTTTGGACTGAGCAAAGAGGGAAACGGAGGTGGCGGGGGTTTGAATAGTTTGGGCTCTTTGGGACTGGGTGGAATTGGAAATGACAACAATTCCAGAGGCCAGGATGCTCCCTCAAGCACACAAGGTGGAGTTGGTCTCTTTGGGAACAATTTCGGAGCGGATCCCTCCTTCTTTTCTCGAACTACTCGCTCCGTTTCTGTGGTTGAAAATGCAGCACCAACAGCAGCAGCAGGACATCAGGGTGACCATGGACATGGACACTCACAGGGGAAAATGGTGCTACCCTCGGGTGTAAAGGCTCGTGTTGTAGAACAGCCTGATTTGGATGTAGACGTGCTGCGGTTCACCCCCAGTAAAGGATGCCTTCTGCTTCCCGTTCAAAATCTTGAGCAAACACCTATTTATGGTCCGGGTGAAGAAGAATCTGCGGCGTCCATAGAACAGGAAGACCAGGAAATTCAAGATGCTTTCATGAACGCTGATGAACGGGACGATGAAGAAGTTGTGGGGACTGACAGTGACACCTACCCTGCTCTACCGTACCACGTAAAAGTTGCTAACAAGTATGGTGTTGCAGTCTTTGCTACTCCTGAAGGTAAGGAAGGGCGGTCGACTGTGCCATGACTCTGATGTACCTTATTTTTATGCTTTGAGTTGCAGGTCTCGTAACTACTACGACGAAATTTCTCAATAAAGTTTTCAAGCAACTGTATGAGAAAGCTAAGGCGGATTATGAGGACAACTCAAGCCAGGAGGTTCTCTATAGAGCTATACAAGCATGCTCCTTCTTTCCCACTGATGGATGGGTTACTCAAGTCGAATTGTCACCTGATGAACTGTCGGTTGCTATCGTTTCGGAAAGCGAAACAGCCACTACCTTATATTGCTTCCAGCTTAGAGATTTACTCCTGCCTAAACAGGGGCGAAAACCTTCCCCATGCGGAACACGGCAACTTGACAAAGACCAGTCTGTCAAATCATTATCGTTTTCTAAGGACTCTTCGATGCTGGCGCTCTGCCAGAATGACGACGAGCTCTTGATCCTCTCTCGTTTGTCCGGTGGCGTTTTGCACAGGAAGACAATAGATGGAATAAGCTGTGCAACTTGGGACTATGCAGGGCACATTCTCTTTGGGACAACAGATGGCAGTGTACAGTGCTTTGATTACCATGACATAGACTCTGAACCTCAGCACTTTCAAACAGTTACGGGGAAGCCGGAAAACCTCGAGAGTCGGGATTACGCAGGTAAGACTATGATTGAGGGTTCGCATATTATTCTTTGTTAACAGCCTGTTTGTTGCCCAGTTCACTATATTTCGTGTTTCACAAAAGAGCTGTTCGTTGTTGGCCACCGATGCTTAAGTGGGAATGTCGACGAGGACCCGCAGCCCCCTCCACGGGTAAACTTGACGGTTTATGAACGTATACTCGGTCAGTGGAAGGGATTTTCGCTGGGTGAGGTAACTTATTTCTCTGAAGGAGAATATGGAAATCACTCGTACCTTGTTGAATATATTGCCGAATGGAACGTTTTTCTCGTTGCATGCAATTTTACAATGAGTGAAGGCCTAATCCTAATTGGTAAAGGGTCGCCCCAGCCGGAAGGGGAGGGAGGAGATGATTCCTATAGAGTGGATGAAGATACTTGGAGGGCTTGGCAGCGCAATGATTATCTTGGCAAGCCGCAAGAAACAGACACCGCCGAACCGACTAGAATCTTTGGGTTTGGTGTTGTACGCAATACGGAGTGGGAAATCTCTGCTTCCTCTGCAGGTGGGCCGGAGAGGCAAGTAAAGAAAAATCCACCAGGTATAGTCATCTTGAATTCCGTATATGTATTGAGTTGGCACAATATGCTTGGATGGAATGGGTACCACGAGAAGAGCTTGGCAAAGCCTGTCAAGGGTGATATACCTGAGGCATGTCGCGAAAGTGTTGGAAGCTCTGGTCCCGCTACAATACAGCAAAGTGACACGGTTTCTGAAAACCAAAGACAAGACTACCAGATCCAGCTTACACTCGGGCGACGTGACCGAACAACTATGGACCGCGACGACGGAGCGTCTTTGGGTAGTAGCTCTACTTCGACAGCCCACTCCGCACCAACTGCTGGTTTTAGTAGCAAAAGCAACTTGTCCTTTGCCGGAAGCCAACCTGCAGCAGGATCAAATTCAAACATGGGTGGTTTGAAACCTAATGCAGTCCATTCTTTTAACGAGAAACGAAGTGAAGATAAACACACCACTAACAATTCCCAGACGAGTAACGATGGAAACATGGAAGCCGATAGCGTGGCGAAAAAATTGAGCGAGCATGTGCGTGATATCCATGAAGCGATTTGGAGTTCAATTAAATCCTGTACGGCCAGTGATGTTCCACTGGAAAAGAGATGTGGAAGACAATTGTTAACCGACATTTCGAAGGACCTGGAGCGACTAGCTGACAAATCCAATCGAATCCATCGCGCTGCTTCGCGTGCGGAAAAAGAACGATCCAAATTGTTGATGCAAAATCGTCATCTGCTTCATATCTTTGATGAATGCCGTTCACGTGTGGAAACAGCGAATCGCTGGCAACGGGATGTACCGTCTAATTTAGACCCCTATAGCGCTGAAATTCAGCGGAAAGTGCATCAGATTCTCGAGGATGTAAGAGCAAACCAGCAGTCAGTATATAGCGTCGTCAAACACTTACAGTCCCAGGGAAACTTGAACAATCCCGTTTTGCTGAAAGAGGATTTGCAGTCTTTAGAGACCTCCCAAGACACTCAACTTAAACAATTATCAAGACTGTATTACTGGCTCGACAATGGGCCTTTCCAAAGTTACCATAAAGAAGTTCAGTCGACGCCGTCCAAAAAGGGAGTGAACACGAAACCTCGATCGACGCCTCGATACGGCTCACCTTCCCGCCAATCAAGTAGAGGCAAACAGGAAAGCACTGGCCTTGCAGCTGATGTTGAGGGGAATACATTCCGCCCCATTACGAATGCTTTTGACATCGGAGCTACAGTTTCTTCGTTGTGGAATAGTAATTCAACACAGTTTCGGCCCCGTTCTGCGCGGAAGATTTCTGCTGACAATGTTTACGGGTCATCTGCGTCCAAGTTCCGTGATGTGCGGAAACTGCTCGCTCACAACAACAGAGCAGAGGCTGCAATTCCTTCATACAACGTCGATCGCATACCTTTGGCAGGTAGCGGAGCGGAAGCCAACTACGATGACTCTTCCGATACTGTGGTGGAATCGCTGTCTCGATCACGACCTCCACCGGTGCCGACAAGCATGGGCAAGAACCAGCGTCCATCGCGCTCCTCTAGTGCAACGGTTTCCTCCTTGTCATCATTTCCTCCCCACGCTGACTCAGCGAGTGGCTCTGTGCAGGCCCTGAAGAAGTCGAGCTTTGCGTTTGCCAAAGCCTCAGAAAGCAGTTCTCCATCCGACGTGGAAGCGGTGAAGCGACTTATGCTTCAAGTGGGGGAGGACAAGAAGGCCACGGATTATTTTGCCAACCACCTGCTCAACAAGCACCAAGAAGATTCCTGGAAAATTTTGAGTAAACAGTATGGATACAGCGTTGTCTCCCCCTTTGCTCGACAGTGCGGGGTGCAGCTTGAGAAGCCCAAAGAAGCAACTCCAAACACAGGAACAGAACCTATGAAGTCTAGCTCTGCTACGTCATTCCGCTCTACACAGAGTGCTAGCGAAAACACTCTGTCCGATACTGGTTCCTCAAACAGACCTTGCCGTTTTGGTGGATCGAACTGCGGCAAAAGCGAGACGGAAACTGAGTTCCACGCCAGCACGGGTGAGGTCTCCGAAACAATTTCTGTCGGTCTCTCTGCTGTACCGAGCTTTGGTGATGGCTTTAACATCGGTTCCCAGTCTCTTCCAGTTGTATCATCAAGCACATCCTCCGATGCAGAGAGCAGCACGAACACGTCCGTCTCTATCTCATCTCCAGTGGGTTCTGTGTCCGGGAACGGACTTTCATCAAATTCTTCTATCACAGTACCGACAACGGTTACCACATCTATTTCAGCACCAAAGGACGCACCGACCTCTGGGGTAACTCAGTTATTAAAACAAACAAACGCAGTTAGCAGTGACGTTAGTCTCACCGAGCGCCATGTCGAGGCCCTGCGTCAATTTTACCAACATGTCCAGCCGGGGAAACAGATTGATATTAGGGAGAAATTTCAGCAGTATGGGATAGGTATTTGGGACAAATTAGCAAGGAAATATCCCGGGAAGGTGTCTCCGTTCAAGCCTGATGATGAAGCCAACAAAGGAGGGAATGAAGCAACAGGTCAAACATTCGGTGGTATGTCAGCAACCGGAACCTCGAGTGGAAACAGTATGCTCAGCTTCAGTAGCGTCAGTACTGGAGGTGGTTTTGGTGTGCCCGCCAGTGCTACCAATCAGACGCCAGGTGTGTTCGGCAAACCGACACTTGGGTTAAACCTTGGTGGGCCAAGCACTCCCAACACGAGCTCGACCTCAGTTCAAGGATTGGGTACTTCAACTGACCAACACCAAGCGAACTTTGGTCTATTCAATAATAGCAGTGTTGCAGCGACCCAGCAATCGGCCGTCCAGCATCCTTTTTCCGCTCCTCGGTCGTTTGAGCCTTCAGCAAGTCAAACTCCCTTTGCTGGTTCTAACTTTGGGGCTCAATCTTCCACTAACAGTTCGGATTCCGAACAACATTTGCAGGCACTGAAACGCTTTTTCCAGGATCATAAGCCACAGAAAGTCAACGAAGCGGAGGATCTGTTCAAGAAATACGGTTTCCAGATTTGGTCGAAGTTGGATGCGAAGTATAGAGAGCAGCGGAACCCGGGCGAAACTGTGCGACCATATGTCCAAGGGCTGCCTCATGTAGACATGAATGCAATAACTGGCTCGGGTGGAGGACTAGGTTCTCTTTCCAGTGGCTTAGGACAAGGCGGGGCTGCGGCAGCAATGGGTGCCTCGTTTGGCTCATCTAATTCAGGACTTCTTGGGAGTGGACAGTCTGCAGGTTTTTCGGGCCTATCGCCGCCCAGTATGCCAGGACAGTCTCCTTTCAGCAGTTATGCGCAACAGGCTTCCAGCGGAAACCTGTTTGGGAATGCTTTGTCCTCCAACAAGTTGTTTGGTAACTCGTAAGCACCCTACAAACCCCCATCACCGAGCATCTTAGAAGATCCTATAGTGGATTCTGGTTATCAGTACCTTGAATGGATGACCTCTTGTAAGACCTACGACGGCGTAGCACATGTCGCAAATGCTTGACCGCTTGCGGCAGTGTAGAGCAAACAGTAATGCACCCCATTGAACTCATTCGGTGACTCATTCGCGAACCAATTCTGCATGTGTACCATGACGTGTTCAACTATTAAGTGAAAAAGGGGTCGAAGGTTTCACACTGCTACCAGTGAAAAGTTCAAGTGTCGGAGAGATACTGTATCGGCGATTGTACTCTACATATGTTGTGCAATTGTAGAACAATCATGGTAACTGTGTAAACTTAAATACTATGTATGTAGGTTCCCGATGTCCATTGAAGAGAGCTGCCAAATGGCTCATCCACAGACACAGATGATCCACTACAATGCACAATTGTACACATGTACTGTATGTTTGTGGTAGTCGACTTATTAACCTTATAAAAGAATGCAAGAGGCAACAGTGCTCGGTGTAACTTGGATGATAAGTTGCATGTAGACGCGTACGTGGTGCTGCGTGGTATACATATTCAATAATTCAAAAGGATTTAATTAGAGACGGACGACCTTGAAGGCGTCCCCTGTTGCTGCAGGGCCCACCAGTATAACACATAGAAAGGGTAGTTTGTATGTGTATGTGTAAAATATACGGTTTACTGCTCGTATGCGAGATAGCGTTGTGTATCGAGGATAATGCAGCACAATAAGAGCCATCCGAGGACGGTCCGGGGACGAGGAGTGCAGGACGTTCAACACCAGCAAGATGCTACCCTTGGGTCCCTTGCCCATGCCACATACGATAGTGCCCATGTCAAACCCTCCTCCTCATCCAAGAAGAAGGGTTCCAGCAAGGCCAGAAGAGGCCACCGCACTACAGAGAATGAAAAAGCACAGCTCCCACGGCATCACAACGAATACGAGGAGGATACAGCAGACTTTAGAAGGGATGGTCCCCGAGGGGTCCAAAAAGCTCCAGCACCTCCTTCTCAGGAGCCGATTATGTTGGATACCGACTCCCATATAGCGCAAAGAGGAAGAAATGGAGACGCAAATGGTGCTGGCCATCGCGTGGTAGCTCATGCTCCGGAGGTAGAGAGAGATATAGTATCAGAAAAGAAGCGAGCCGCAAGTGAAATGGGTCTGACCAACTCTCATGAGGAGGAGGAGGATTATGCCCCAGTCACAATGCACGCCATAGACGATGTGGTGGCCTCTAACCAACAAGAAGATGGGACCGTTCTTGCGGCACAAGAAGACCACGCGGCACCGCTGGAAGCAGTAGTGGCGCCTGAGAAGCTCGTGGAACTAATAGAATCAGGACATGCGCCTACCACGGAAGAGTTAAAGAATACTTACTCGATTTTTGGATACACCAAAGATGGCAAATTACCCCTCGTTCGAGCAGTTGTGGTACTTAACGTTCGAGCAGTGGAAAGGCTGCTGGAGGCGGGGGTGGATGCTAATCAGACGGAGCCTCGTTCAGGAATGACAGCCTTGCATGCCGCTGTATCTTTGCCTCTTTGCACTTCTATGAAGCCTGAAAGTAGGGCCACTGGACGAGACAACACACGGACATCCCAAGAGAGATCAGTCACAAGTGGCGGAGTAGGTAGGTCTTGCACGGACTGACTTTGGAATAATATCACTACTATTAGCTGGACATTTGCAACGTTACAGGGAGGAATGCTACTATATCGCGTATGGTGAAAATGCTGCTGTCAACCGGCGCCACTGTCAATTTAGTTGATTGGTTTGGTCAACCGGTGCTGTTTACAGCTGTGACAATGCCGTTCTTTCGACTCTGGCAGCGTTCAAGCGATGATATTCCAAAGCTCAAACTTGCACCCGAAGTACATAACTTGGTGTCAAACCGAACAGTTACACCACCTGATAGCCCTTCACAGTTTAGCATAGATAGCTCTGCCCGCTCATCTGTCCACACAGCGAACACAGAACAAAGTAGTGATCCAACATTATCTAGGCGCGTTCGAAGAGGTGGAGGGATCCCTTTTCGTGACAGTGAAGGCTCGTCGAAACGTCGTAATCTGTTCTATGGTGTAAGCGACCTCTGGGTGGATGCGCTGTGTTCGTGGGGTCAGCACCCGTTAGATCTTGCCACCGAGGCAGTCGCGTCTGCTCTAGTTGCTATTCGGCCAGTCGTCTTTTCTCAATTCTTCCTTAACCTGAACAACGCAATGGACATGTCTCTCGGGGAATGGATTGCTCTACAAAAGGGCGAGCTTCAACGAGTCTTGCGTTGCATTCTACGGGGCACCGCGTATAGAGAAAGTGAGTGGGAGAGTGCCCCGGACGGGGATGCTGAGGGCATATTTGAAGAACACCAAGAGGAGATCCACAATTTAGAAAATTTGAAGAGCACAGTCGCCACCCGTATTATTTCAGGAGTTGCTGTATTAGATAGGCTGTCGAAGTCACTGGAGAATTTAGTGGGAGATGGCATTCAACAGAAAGATTTAGCGACGGAAAGCCAAATGGAGGATACCGGAAACAATGACGAAGAATCGGTAGTCCGTGAAGGCACCGGGCGGACGAAAGACGAAAGCATCGATACTGCCTTGCCTCATGCTACACAGAACCAAGAGGAGATTGGAAGCAATCAGACAACCGAGACGGGTAGAGTTGTCGAAGACATTCCAGAAGTCTCCAATCACGCAGCAGAACAAATTGAACAAGTTGACACAGAGGCAACTGGCGGGAACTTGTTTTCTACCGCTAAAGAAGAGGATGTCGAACTACCTAAAGAAGCAGAACCAGAAACGTCGAAATCTTCAGGGCTTGTTGTAGCTTCCGTTTGCCAACAAGAGATATCAGCGGGAGGAAGGAAACCTCCTCTACAGACTAACGGCAGTGCTAGTAATAATTGTTGTACAGTGCAGTAAGCTAATGTTCAATTTTAAAACCCTTTGAACTCAGTCGAAAGTCATCTTGCTACCTTGGAAATCGGCAATGCCTTCTTTCTTGTAAACACCTCCTCCACGTCCACCTCCAGGGCCTCCTCGCCCTCTTGATCCTCCACGTCCACCCCTTCCACCACGCCCTCTGTCGCCACCTCCACGGCCACCTCTATCGCCCCCACGACCAAATCCGCCTCTTCCACCTCCACGTCCTCCACGGCCACCTCTACCGCGGTCACCAGCTCCACCTCGTTTCCCTGTCGAAAAATCAAGTTTCATTGGTCGCCCAAGTAAACTTTGTCCAGCAGTCTCCATAGCGGCTGATGCTTCGTCAGCAGATGAATATTCAATATGTGCAAATCCCCGGAAGTCTCCCGTTTCACGATCAGTGGCCATCCTACAAGAGACTACATTTCCAAATTGACCAAAATGGTTCCGTAGAGTGTCCTCGTCTATCTCGAAGCTTAGGTTTCCAACAAACAAAGTCTCCGATTTTTCACTACCTCCTGATGTGTCCTTTGTCACTGGAGTCTTTGACGCGGGACCAATAAACACCCATCTGTCCCCCATGTACTCTCCATGTTTCGCCAAGGCAGAATCAACAGCATCCTTGCTCGTGAAAGCTACTGTGGCCATTCCACGACAGCGATCTGGGTTGTCATCGAACTTTGGGAGCTCCAGAGCACTGCATGTTGAAACCAATTTTGATGCTATGTTGTGGTCGAATCGGGTTTATAAATCACTTACATTATTTCTCCACAATCCTTAAAGAATGCGTGTACATCGTCTTCCGTAGTTGTAAAGGGCATTCCTTTCATGAAGATTGATAGTTCCTCACTGGGAGTGTCCACAGTCTTCGATTTTTTTGCAGGGGTCTCAGATCCATTGCTTTCAGCAGCACGCTTTTTCGACTTCTTTGCGTCACCATTTGTGGCATGTACTGGTTCTGCTGGTTTCTTTTCAGTGGCTTTGTCTTCCTCGTCAGAGTCGGATGAGCTTTCATCGCCGGACTCGGAGTCAGAAGACGAACTATCTGAGCTTTCTGCACCTGTGGCAGCTGATGCAGTAGCTCCCTTGCTTTTTTCCTGTTCTTCTTCTTCGGTGGTAGCAGAACTTTCTGAGTCGGAGCCTTCGCTGGCTTCCGCTGCAGCGAATTTCTTCGTAGTGGTCGAGGGTGCTGCTTCGTCGTCGTCAGAAGACGATGAGTCGGATTCATCCGTGGCAGCCGTCGCAGTCGTGGTGACAGGTGCCTTCTTCTGCTCTTCTTCCTCAGATTCGACGTCTGAGCTCGAATCAGAAGAAGATGATGATGACTCCTTCTTTGCAGGCGCTTGCGCTTTGGATTTTCCGGCTTGCTTTTTCGCTGCTTTGGTGTCTGGTTTTGCTTGCTTCTTCTTACTGTCTTTTTTGACTACAGGAACAGCGGTGGATTCCTGTTTCTTTGCAGCCTTGGCCTTGGATGCCTTTGTATCCTTTCCTTTGGATTTGGCATCTTTTTTTGTTACCTTCGGGGCTGTTTGCACCACCTGAGGCTGCTCTTCGTCCGAGCTGGACGAACTGGAACTGGAAGATTCAGAATCACTCTGCACAGCGCAATATCAATATACATATGCAACGCAATAAAGTCTGTAGACGTATAGAAGCACCATTATGGCTCAGCAGAGGACTTTGGGAGTCCTCGGTGGAAAATCCGCACACCCCATACCAGTTCAAGCTCCCAATACATGGACGTATATGTGTCCAATAAGAGACATTTGTCCAGCGTATAGTTACAGGGGGAAACTATGCTCTCTCTGGTACCATAGACCACGCGAAAGGACTTACCATGTTATGTTTTAAGCCGGGAGTCACTGCAGTTGAAATGGCGCCTGGGAGGAGCTATGTTGCGAGATACACACACACACACAGACAGACACAGCACGAGAAAATACAAGAGATTGATAGTGGTGAGTTGCGCTTGTTGTAGGTTGCTTTTCCTTCTTAATCGGAACCAACAAACTACGCGAAATCGGAAATGTCATGGGATATCGCATCGACCACTGGGGTGTTGAAGTGACTCTGTCTTTGCAGCTTGAAGTCTTGAACGCAAACTTCGCGTCGCAAAGTTGAAAGCCCACCACTGCTGTACAACCAGTACCTAATGAGACCAAAAAACAAAAAAAGAATACATCACCGTAGCAATCACAGTACTACTTTAGACGTAAAATTCGAACTGTCTAGTCCGTGAAACCGAATTGTCCATAGGCGACACATTGGGGTCTTGATTCTGAAGCTCAGTCCAGACACGGTTAAGGGTGTGTCTTATTAAGGGTGTGTGACACCGTGTGTCTTATTAACGGAAGTTGAAAAAGTTGAAGTTGAAAAAGTGAAAAATCAACGACTTCAAGTTGGGTTGAATTCTTTCACCCGAAAGTCAACCAGAACGGGGTGGCTTAATAGTGTCGTTGACTGGGTGAATTCGGTGACTTTGGATCATTCGGTTCAATCGCGAGAGAAAGAGAGATGCAGACGAGGGAAGAAGTGATATTCATCTGGTGTGATAGAGGCAGGTATATGCTACTCCAAGCCGGAGAATCACGTCGTTCGTGTCGCTGATGACTGAATGAGGAAGCTTCCACGCTGGGGATAAGCTTGCGGATCTGCCTGGCATCTCTTATTGCTATACGACACCAATGCTGGTGTAGAGTTCCCCGGAGAGGGGTGAGAGAGAGAGAGAGAGAGAAAGAGAGAAAAGGAGCATTTCACTCTGCGCTGGTGGCGTCTAACACCCACGCCCACAGAGAGGGAGGAAGACAGGCTCAAGGGGTATTTGGATCGCTATAGACTAATTCTCGGTTGGCAGGTATCTCAATGTTCGGTAG
>LVLI01000903.1:0-29057 GCA_001687465.1 Halocafeteria seosinensis
TCTACAGGGTCATCAAAGTCTTCCGATGTCGCGTCCACAGAACCAAGAGTATCCCCTGGCTGGGAGAAAACATTGATGGCAAAACTCTGCTCCGCCGGTGTAAAATACGGAGGCTCTGGCACGTCCGAGACAGCCACTTCAACAGTAAAGTCCGAGAAGATGCCATGAACAGTATCCACCGCGGTAAACTCGAGCGCCAATGCTGCCTTTCCCGTTTGCTCGTCGAATATCGCTTCATAATTAGGCACATAGCCTGTAGCTAACGAAATATTCCCTTCTTGTGTCAAGTTTAGCTTGTCATGTAAGGATTTCTGTACAAACTGATATTCGGAAACCTCAGAAGCGAACAACACATCCATGCCAGATAAAGTATCGGGATCCCTTAATGCAATGGAGCCAAATGGCTCCCTGCTGCTACTGAGCTCTGCTACTTCAAAGTTATTTTCACCGTGATCCAGCTCTGGAGCCTCGGCAACGTCGACAACAAATACAGTAAAGATACCTTTCCAAGTGCCCACAGGACTACCCGTGTCTTGTATGGATACCGGGATATCGACTTGCTGTACAGCTTCAAAGTCGAGTGCTTCAGTCAACGCCAGCTGCCCCCCAGTGCTTAAAGAAAACAACTGAGCGGTCTCGCTTATGTCTGACTGGAGGTCGAAGAACATTCTATTACCTTCTCGATCACAGAAGAAAGACGACAACTCGGCTATTTCGGCTTCGACGGCGTTCTCTTCCACACGGAGCTTTTCACTAGGAGGGAAAAATCGCGGACTCTCGTTTACCAATTCAATGGAGAGGCGCACCGTTGTTGGCTCTGAGACGGTCGGTCCCGGCATGTTGTCAGTTCGGTCGATGACCTCGGCTGTGACAGTAATATCAATCCACAGATCATGTTCAGTACAGTTTCCGCAATACGGGTCCTTGCATATAAGAGACGCAAACGAGTTACTCTCCGATGTAATACTACCGTCATTGGAGACGGAGATCCGTTGATCCGTCTCACCCAAATTATTCATTGCCTTCGTCATGTGAAATGCAAACTCAGTACCATGATTATCCTCAGCCTCTAATTGGCCTACCTTGCCACCTTTCTGGATAATTTCCTTGAAAGAGAATTCGGAACTAGTTACCTCGGGTGCCTCTCGCAACTGGTGAATTTGCAACTCTAAAAGGGCTTCTACCGGATCTGCATCTAGGTCAGTGTATTCTACTCGAACGAAACGGGCCATTTCCAAAGGACGATCGTAAGACAAATACCGAGGGTCCTTCACTGTTAGAGTTCCATTCGACGTCAAACGGAAAGCACTACAATAGTTTTCCGTCTCCCGGCAAGCCGCTAGACGGGTGAACACTTGATCCCCATCAGGATCCGTGACAAAGTCTGGGTGCACAATAGTCGTTATATTGATAGCTTCCGGATCGCAAAGCGTAACCACATTGGTGCCTGGATCCGATCTTTCTACAATGGACAGAACAAGCGGATCCGCGGATACACTCGGAGGCCGGTTCGGTTGTATCACGTCTAAATGAACTTCTTGAATGATTTCGCCGGGGTTATCCGGAGCGTCATCGCTGACAAGAATGAAGATGGAAAACATTGTCTTGGGTGTTTCCAAGAGTAATATCGGATCATTGACCTTCACTTGCCCAGTACACGCCCCTACGGTAAACGGATGATTCGTATTAACGTCTTTATCATCCCGATCTTTATCGGATAATGTGAAAGTTACTTCCTGGCCATCAGGATCGGTAAACATGCGAGAAAGCGGCTTGCCGATTGGAGAATCAAATGAAGCACCACGAAACACCTCTAATTCCACACGTTCAGTTATGGGCCCGAATTCGTCCTTTTTCTCCGGGGGAGAATTCACGAATTCCACTACCATAGAAAACGAACATCTCTCACTGATTTCCGCAGGCTCATTTGCACCCGGATGGGATTGAACGACGGTAACGGTCACCTGAACATCATACCTACCACAATCAGCAAACCGAAGAGTGGAGCTAGTTCCCACCTTCAGTTTCCCATCCCGTTGTTGGATACCTTCGAACTTATTGCCTTCGTCGATGAGAGTACTCATGGTAACAGGAGAGTCATCTGTTACATTCTTTTCGCATTTTCCTCCCTCGAGTGTTCGTCCATTCTGAACAATGGACGACACTCGATAATACATACGATCATATTCCATCGTTACATCCGCTGACAGTCTCTCCCCTATAAGCAGGGGTGCAGACTCCGCATCTACTTCACGGACATACATCGTATCTCGAGTGCGAAAGTGTTTACAATAGGCATCGTTCCACACAATCTTTTTGAACCGCTGCCCACCTACACACGTAAACTCTTGGGGACAAGGGTGACAGCCAGTTCGAGTTGACTTACTCCCATGTCTGGGGGTCGTGTAACCATCCGGGCAATCGTTTTGAAATCCACCCTGGCAATAATGTAGTGGGTTTCCTTCAGGAGAGCATACCTGTTCACGAGATGATTTGCTCCCCTTTGGGCATTTGTAGCCATTCTCGCAAGTCCCGGCACAATTCTCAGACGTCAGACCACGTTCATCTGCGTACCGTCCCGCGGGGCACTTAAACTTTTCAGAATCTTGACAGTAGTAACCAAGGGGGCAAATATGAACCCACTTCTGATTTGGCACTTCCCCTGTTGCATACTGGCCCTCATCTACGGTTTTCGGTTTATCACTTCCACGGGGACAGTAGAGGTCCTTGTCATTACCACAGTCTTCCCATTCACCCTGGCCGGTACCTGCAGGGCATATAAACCCTGGAGGACACCAGTCTGCACAATCGGGGTGTGTAGCACCTTCGCGTCCGTAGCGACCCGCGTCACATTTGTTTTCGGCAACTTTGGTTGTTAAGCCTGTTTCCTGTGACCACCGCCCGGCTTTCACACCACCTTGGCATCTCCAACCGTCAGAACCCCGCATTTTGGAATATCGACCCTGAGGGCAAGGAATTTCTCTCCTGCCACCAGGATTCGCATAATGGCCTGGATCAGCTTCGATGCACGAAGCCGCTTTGTCGTCCGGTTGGTAATACCCACCGGGACAACGATGGCACCACTGCTGGCCACGGTCAGGTTGATACCAGCCAGCATTGCAAGTATGACATGACGTTAGGCCCTTCCTACCTGCATTGCGTCCAATATCACACTTCTTGCAACTGCTTTGCTTCAGTTTGTTCCCGAAGTGACCGACAGGACACCGTTTGCAGCTCTGGGATTCTTCTTTGGCGTAAAATCCCTCCTGACATGTGTCACACACCGACTGACCGTAGCTCCATTCAGAGTAACCTGCTGGGCACGGTTTGCAGCTACTTTCAGGTCGATTGTTTTGGTATCGACCTGGAGGACATTTATCACAAGAAGTCGCCCCTTTGTTGGAGACTCTGCCTCGCTGGCATGTTTTGCACTCCGATTTCCCAGTGTTAGGTTGATATTTACCGACGGGGCAGTCTTCGCAACTAGTAGCCTGGGTAAATGTGCGAGTCCCGCCTGTCTTGTCATTGAATTCCCCTTTCTGCAGACAAACGCAAACTTACGGGGTCAGCTCCCAGCACAGAATAATAAAACACAACAGCAAACATACCGGACACCTGCAGCACTGGCCGCTACCATCTTTGTAGTCTCCGATGAAGCAGTATAATTCTTCTTCGTATGTAAACTGAGATGAGCAGTCTGTGGCCCGCACCATACGCGGCACCCCAAGAACTCCACTCAACACCACAGCAACGGTGAAAAGAAGTACCCGTACTTCACGGTCGGTACACGCTCCCATCATCATGTTACCTGCACGGTAGTTACATTGCCAGTTCCAGTTAGAACGTTCAACACCATCTCCTACCCGAGACCCAGGTATCTCCTGGCAATGTGTAGTCGCAAGCAAGCAACTCTCTCAATGTCAGCATCGCAACGGAACCAATACCTCAACAGGAAATGGAAGACAATCGACAGGGCCAAACGTACAAGCAGGAGCACACTCCTCGCCCCTTTTTCTCCCCTTCCAGCGTCCCCTTCCAGGCTTCCACCCCGGCTTCAAGGTACACCGAAGTGGTTTTGCACCACAACTTTCCCCCCTGAGAAAGCATCAAACCGGTTCCTGCATCCTATATAGAATTTTCAATGATTCTTACGTTTTCTTCTGACAGCAGTGATTCAATATCCGGGTGCAAAATCTGGCTTCGGAATTGGTGAAAAGCATTCGGATGCTCCTCCAAGTCATCATGCGAAGAAGCCATGCATCAGTGAGAGCCACATTTTCCTCTTTATGTTTTAAGAGATACGTATGTACAATGGTTTGGTAGCTAAGTACAACTCTAAGACCCTGTTACAACCATTTGATGGGCTAGCCCAGGGCCAGGGGTCGGTTGAGGAATTTCAGCGAAAACGCATTACGCATCGACAGACTACGAAAACGATCTACGCACCAAAGCGTGGGAAGTATAAACAGTGAGTAATCAAAACATCGCTGGTACGGTGCTTGCTTAACTGCGTAAGAATGTGCTACTGATTATGGCACACTGTATATATCTTGGCCCCTAACGTTACTTCTGGTGGCACCAAAACCGAGACTGAAACTGGCAGCGGCGATCAAGATTTCTCCAACATTCTAGTCACGAGGCGCCGCCCGTACGCTGCTCTTCCTTGTTGAAGGCCCTTGATATTGACCAAAACTTGTTTTTTTTCTTCGTCTGATCCTGTCTCGAGACGGTCTTGTCTCGCTTATTATCCGTTTCCTTTCAGCACCACCCTCTCTACGCTTCGCGACGCGGTTGAAATATTGTGCAGATGCCAAGTGTTTGTTACCCTTACTTGCTGTGTCTTCTGAGGAACGAACACTGTACGCAGATTTGTGGGCACCGCTTTTTAGAGGGTTATCGGCCATAGCCGTCCGTTTGGCTATCCAAGGACCCATACCCGTAGCACTAGCTTCCCTTTCCGCGTTCCGTATATGCCGCTTGTTTGTTGACCTTGTACTGCAAAAGCTAGTCCACAGGTCTGCAAATTTCGTCTGCACCCGTTTTAGCTTTGACATGAACTCAGCGACCGCCTCTTCACTCGTTAACGCAGTATACGCTTTAAACAGGGCAAACACAAACGCACAGGTCGTTACCAGTTGCATCAGGCACTGTACAGACAGCGTCACCCATTCAACAACTATCGCCGCTGAACGATTGCTCATTAAAAACCGTAGTATACCCAAAGTAGTTGTAGCCGCGATACACAGCGACTTCAGCATCTCCAACCAGTTCAAAGAAGTGTCAAGTCTGTAGGGTTGTAACACTGTAGTCACAACTACCGATCCCAGCAGCACAATTGTGACTAGCATTGACTGCTGTATCGGTTTTGCGACGAAGTACGCAATGAGCAGCACTAATGTCCTACGAACGATTACCATTGCCGGCCATAGGTATCCTTTAGAGCCCACTCGATAACCACGAACCACCCTTAGAAATTGTGCCAATAGCGCCGGCGTTTTTGCATTCTTGTGTGCCCATGTCAGGTAGAGTGCCATGAACAGTGGTACTCCAAAGACAATGGTAAGTATAGTGAAGATTCCCAAGGTCGCTAGAATTCTATACTCGCTGTCAGATGTCTCCATTTCCAAGGAAGCCTGGATCCTACGACTCCCAAAAATCTCCTTCGGATAAGTGTTGAATATGTCTACCACCGTGTTTGCAACACCAGTGTGAACCAGGCTTAGCAGGATGTTAAGGGGTTCAAACGCTTTAGTGGCTGCGGCCTTCCAATGGCTTCTCCGTCGTGACGACCGACACGCATTTAGCGACCACTGTAACAACACTGAGATTACAATTATCGTCCAAGGAACCGTGAGTCCCAAAATAGTATTGGTAAAAAAGCTGAACCGAAAGAGACAACGAAACGACCTAGCCTCAGTTGGAGACATCAGCGATAACTGGACGGCGTGTGCAAAACCTTTGACCTGTCCAGCGAACGGGTCAGCGTCAAGTTGTCCGAGCAGTGCTAACAACTGAAGGTAGTCTAGCGCGAATACAAAATATAATTGAACTTCCTTGAGAACCTCCATTTTCCCTCTGTGAGCCATCATAGAACTAGGTATACGAGGGTCTCTGGAGCTCTCATTTAAGCGACCTGCCGTGCCACTGGGGAGTTGCTGGCCACTATTTGGAGCGGAGTCGTAAGTGGGAGAGTTACTCCCCCGTCTACCCACAGATGCATACCCAAGAGGATTCTCCGACACGTGATAGGCATGATAGTCACCATCAGATTTCCTGGAGTGCACGAAGTTCAATACCATCACTGTTGTCAGAGCTACTAAGGCAGAAAATGAAAACATCATTTTGTCTTCTTGCTTATTGCCGCAGGGCGCACATTGTCCTTTCGTCTTGGCATATCCTTCCCTGCATACCCCACACAACGGTCCTCTGCGGCCTTCGCTGCAGCGAATCCTGTACTGCGTTTGATTAACCAAACATGCTGAAGCGGGATCGCATCTGTGCATTACAATGTCGTTGACGCTTTGAATCATACTTTGCATACGCTCCCTTAGGCTTTCGTTACGTGCATGAAATGGAGCATGATCTACGCAGAGCTCGCACCAATAGCCATCTTTCATTCGAAGTCGTCCGTTCGAACATTCAAAGCCAGTTGGTGGACATGGAGCACATTCCCTAGCCCCTTTGAACGAAAAGAAGCCCTCACCACAGGAGCGGCAACGTATCTCATTAGAGGCACCTGGTTGAAACGTCCCCTCCTCGCAAAGAATGCAGCCAAGAATCTCCTGGTTCGCGCTGTCAAACTTTCTCGAGTAGCCGGGCTTACAAAGACATTCCGTGCCATCTTCTGAAGCGACTTCCGTTGCCTTGCATGTGACAGGAACGGTGTCAAGGATCAGAGGAGAATTGGCTACTGATTGGTTGTTGATCCGTACATCTACTACCGCTGTGCCTTGTTTACGGAAGACTACCGCGAAAGCGAAGCTCTTCGTCACTGTTCCGGCTTTTAGGCCAACAGGTAGGTTCACGTCCACAAGGGACGCGGGGAGCGATGACGTTATACCGGTGACACTAAGGTACATACTGGGCTCCCCCCGGAATCCTATTGCTTCGGAAAGCGGTGCAAATTGCACCTGTGCTGCAGGGTTGCCGAAAATGTCAGCTAAGTGCACTTGAAAGTTGATCGGCGCCCCTACCGGTTGGCTGGTGCTGTTAGCTACAAGCGATGACATGTGTGCAATTGCATCCCCGGCCGAGAACGTAGTTTCCAGACTAAGTTGCCTAAAGTCCGTTGATTCCAAGAAATGTAGACCACGGCGCCACTGCTGAGGAGCAAGAATTGATAGAGCATACCGCAATATTGGACGAAATTTGTACGCCCGCCACGTCAGATTGAGGCTGCTGAGGTCTAGCCTGGTTTTACTGTAAGTTATCTTGGCCTGAAAGACCCTAGTGTTTCCCGGAGGAATGATTGCCGAAATGGGAGACACGATTAACCAGTTACCAATGTCTAGGAAATCTCTTTCAATCTGGGGATAGATTTGCTGGTACTCGACGGTTCCGAGTTCCTCTTCATCTAAGAGACTTACTTCAAAATCCATTGGGCGTACCAAAACTGATCGCCGAGCGACATTCACCACCGTCCATTCAACTAACATTGAGCCGAAGGGGCGCATCATGACCTGCAACGGTCGCTGTGGGCAAACGAAGACCGACGTTACCAGTAGATTGATCTTCATCCAGTGGTGCTTGCCGGCCAACGCATGAGAGGCACTTGTCGATGGTTGATCCACATGCACGTTAAATAGGGATCCTGCTTGGCGAGAGTCCGTTTCCAATAGGAGCCATGCAAAGTACCGTCCGGAGCTGTTCAAAGACAGCGTTGTTATTTCAACAGAGAAAAGGGTTTGTTCCTCGAAGCCACCAATAGTCCCTTGAAGAGGGAAACCCTCCGAGTTCATCACCCAAAAAGAATCCGCACTGGATCCGCTCATCTCGACGCCCGTTGTTGAAAACAGCCGAGCCCTCCACTTTACTCGGTAGTCCCCATTGTTTGAAACAACTACCTCCCTGTGCTTTGGAGGCTCTGTGAGACTCATAAGGAGGTTGAGTTCACTCAATGAGGTCTGAACGTCACCCTCTCTGACTTGTATGGTCACATTTAGTCGCAGTCGCTTTGTGTCATCGACTCCTCGAACAACAGCCTCTATATAAGAACGAATACGTCCACGTGGTGATTCGCGCATGTCAAACGCAATAGGTAACTCAAGAGATACGCTTGACTCTCCAGCTTCGCCATCAGCCGGCAGTGTAACCAGTCCGCTAAGGTCTGATGCCGCTCTCCAACTATACCTATGGTTGGCACCCAAGGAAAGCACCACAGAACGTTTAATTTCCATGGACCTGTTTGACGTCGGTGCGCTTCTACCTCGCTGAATAGAGAAGTGCTTAGGGACGACACTGATTCCTAGCTCAGCGCTTCCAATTGCTTCCGATGCATCCAACACGGCGATTTGGCTTGCGGAGACAACCGTCTCACGCTCTAATCTCATGCTAAGCTTCACAGGCACTAATAAAGACGTCTGTTCGTTAAGTTGCCTATATTGCGAGTTCGACTGTCTCCTCAATAAAGGCACCTGAGACTGTACAATCTGTGACGCATTCGGGCGGAAGTACAGATCAAGACAGTAGGTCACCGCCCAGCACGAATCAAATCTGCCTGCACAAGAACTACTCTGAACCGGTCTTGGTACATATTTGATGGGAAGGGGTAGGTCAAGATCCGTGTTTGCAAACTGAGGCTGGCACCCGGAGAAGACAGGCGCAATAAAATCTTGATGAGAAACACCCTCGTCGGCGCACTCCAGATAAACCTCGGGATGAGCCCCCCTTACAGTTTGTACGTTTACTCTCGGTCCTTCGGCAATAAATGAGGAATTCTCGGATGATGACTTCGACGATCCACTGCTGACTGTGTTAGAAGCAACGACTGTAGCACAGTTCGACGGGTTAGCTGTGCCGCAGCCTGAGGTAACTTTCTCTGAAGCGCGATGCTCGGTGCAGTTTCGATACCGTTCTTGTACAACAATTAAACCCATCCAACCGGGGAATACTCTGCGATAGCCGGCAACATTCAATTCAATTGCTTTCGAACCAGAGGTCGTAGCCTGCATGCTACATTTTACAGTATCACTGTTGGTAACGGTAGCACTGAAACAGAACCAGTTCCCCACGAAAACTTGCACAGCGGTACCTGGAGGCCCAAAATTTGCTCCGTGGATTTTAATAGGCTGCCCCATTTTACTAGGAGTGTTTGGTATGATTGAGTAGATCCTTGGAGGATCGTATGACAGGGTGACGCTGTTGCTAGTCCGCGGAACTTGTCCTGCAGCGATCATCTGCACCGGCAGACTCTGACCCACCCCAGGGAGAAGCTGACATAGATACCTATTCTGATAGGAATGACTTTGGTCACTTAGTCGCAGACAAAATTTACTTCCAATGCGTGCTGTAACAGCACTAGCAGCAAAAGATGGTCCAAAATTCCTTCCTACAATTTCAACTGGAACGCCTCCATGCGTGGGAAAACATTCCGGATACTCAAAGAAGCAGAAATCATGACTACGGAAAGTTGCACAACGCTCAATTGGGGTGCAATCTTTCAATCCATTTAGTTCTTCTGTCAATCTCCTAACTGAGCTGACAACAGGTGGGTCGAAAGAGAACGTCCCATTATTTACATAGCCTCGCTCGGAGTTCCAGTATCTGGGCATCACTACCAACTTTAGCGACTGTCCAACGCCTTCCGGCAGCCGGAAGGTTACGGTAGTGTGATTGAAAACGGGATTGTCTATAGGAGCCGCGTTTGTCAGGTAAACATTTCCTTGCAGACCGAAGTCTCTTCCAGATACGGTAACATTAACCGGAAAACCTGTTGGAGTCCGTCCTGTCGTGGGGCCAGACGATGGAAACACATGAGTGATCATTGCTTTTTTATATCGCACCATGCCCTTCGCGGTCGTTGAGCGACCTAGAATCACTACTTCAATTCTTATTTTATCACCTTGTCCCACAGGTGGAACGCAGCTGATCACAGTATGATTGCTGAACATAACATCGCAACCACTGTTCCCGAAAATCCCGTCGCCGTGGAGACGTACCGAGACATTGGTTCTCCTTGAGGGACCAAAATTATCCCCAGTGATCCGAATAATATCTGCTGAAGTCGGTAGGGTTGGAATTCCCGGTAACTTGTCCGCAGACTCCTTAGGAACAGTAACGGTATCCACTTTTGGCGAGGCATAATAAATCCCGAATTGCACACTTAGACTATTCAGGTAGATCGTAACCTCCGCTTCGCCAGCTCCCTCCGGCAAAGCAAGCTCAAGGACGTCGTGGTCATGATACCGAATTCTCCCCTCTCCAAGGAAGGCACTACTGTTGATCCATACACGAGAATTAATGTTTAGTAACTCAGAGCCAAAATTGCGGCCACAAACTTTTACTGTCCCACCTTGAGTGGACAATCCAAGTTCCCCCTGGTTTTCTCCTTTCTGAGGCATGTCATCAACTGTACATTCCGCATAGTTCTTATAAAGTACCGTTCCTTTCTTGGAATCTTCCACTCGGCATACTATTGGACTAGCATAGCTAACCACCGTAGAGTGAGATGGCACACGCCGATTGGGGGTTGACAAACTAAGAGGAAGGGCTTTACCAAAGTTTGAGGGTATCCTACATGATACATTGCTTGCTTGAATCCCCAACGCGGTTTGTTTTGCTTCTATGTCGACATTAGTACACTCGCTTCCACCCACAAGAAGAGAAACGTCTTCACTTGAAAGATCTTCACCGAAAGCATGCACATTTACAAGCTTAAGAGTTTCACCTCCCTCGGTATTGAAACCTGCCAGTTGAGCCTTGCCTTCTTGTGTTGGAATAGCAGGAGGAGGGTCCCTGAAGTTGACTGTGTTGCTGGCCACCGGTTGATCTACCACGGACAAACGAATGCTTCCATTGACAAATTCAGCCTCCAACGGAAATTCCTGAGTAGCCAGCGTAACCGCAATCTTCTGATGGTGATAGTCTCCATCGGCGATGTTCTGAACTTTGTCCTCCACCACTACACCACCGCAGCAAGAAGTACCTTGGCATGACGTCCCACCACAGAAGTTCTCTCCTGTGATAGAAAGCTTCAACTTACTTTCTGACAGTTTCTGAGAGAACACGGTATAGATATAAGGGGGCAAATAATCAAAGAATACCGGGCGTGACATTGTCTTCCCCACCTGGAGGAAAAGAGGGCGCTGTATACCAAAGCCACTAGGCAATTGTAACTTTATACTCTCTCTCAGCCCACCGATGCATACGACGTCACCCGACAGGATATCAATTTTTCGAATGGAGCGAAGCCAGCCATTGATTGCTTGTGGAGAAATGCTAAATCGTTGTTCGAGTTTGTTTACCCAATTGGAGGGGTTTGACTGCTGAAAAGTAAGTAAATCTCCTAACACATCAATACTGGGAAGCCGGCTGGCCTCCTCCATTCGATTCCAAACACCCTCTAGATCCGCAAAAACAACGAGAGAAACGGTCTCAGAAATATTGCATCCAAAATCGCTTCCTCTGAGGATCATTTCGGTTCCTTTTGTGGATCCATTTCTTGGGGATATATCGTCTATCATTGGTGGCGAGTACGAAGTGGTAGCCGTACTTGTCTCACTATGCTGATTAGAGACCACGATAACCCACCTGTGATTTTGCCCATGCCCTTCAACGATATTGCAACGGACACGCTGATGGGAAAGCACACTGCAGTTGCATGCGCTATACTCATGCCCTCCAGGTCCGTACGTGACTGCATCCAAGAATGTTCCTGAGGGGCCAAAATTTCTTCCTACAATATCGATCGATTCGCCACCCCGGGTACTAAGCCTATCGGGGTTAGAATGACCCACACCTTCGAAGTGGTCAATCGAAGGTCTCAAATAACCAGTCGTAGCCATGGTTGACTTCTGCCCCGCGACTTGAATGGTCCAAGAATACCCGTAACCTGCACCGCTAGCAGTAACACAAGTCAAGGTATTATGCCCCAGAACATGGCAGAGATTGGCATTGTATGTAGCATTCCCCCTCCCATACCGAGCGAAGTCAACCTGTGTTCCACTTGGGCCGAAATAGTATCCATGGACGTGCACCTCTTGCTGGCCTGATGTCCTCAGGTTAAGTGTCCCAGTTGCTGAGATCACAGGAGGATGATAATTTCCGATACCATGTACCCGATTTGACTCCTGGCCGCCGACTAGTACAACCCAAGAATGATCCTTCCCAGCCCCCTCGACCGTGGCACATCTGATACGTACATGAGGATTGATGACAACACACTGAGCAGCTTCGTACTCAAGTTGCTCCCCGTAAGAGACAACGATCACCTTTGCGCATTCTTCGTCAAGAACAGGGCCAAAGTTAGCTCCAGTTAGAAACACGAGTTCGTTTCCCCTAGTATCAAGATTCCGGGGGTAGTTGCCCGCAGCATCCGCAACTGTCTCAAGAAACGGTGGATCATACGAAATGGTCTCTGTTTCGGGATGGTTCACTGAGGACGTTTGGTCAGATACAGTGACACCGAAGCTGAACGCTTTGCCCACACCTTCTGGGTGATCGCACACAAGACATGAATGATTCGCACGAGCACATTGGGGAGTCCATGAAACCCATTCATTCTTCATTATGGCTGAAATCAAACTGTTAGCGGGTCCAAAATTGGCCCCCTCCACCCTAAATGCCCTCCGCGATCCACTTGTGGGTAGTTCGTCTTTCAAACGCACAATGGAGTCAATTCTCGGGAAAGCATATCGTTTATCGGAATTCACCCATGTAGACATTCGCCTCCACTGGGGATGTCGGTTCCCCACACTCGTTTGGAAACGCAAACCCCACCCGGAACCCTCGGCTGTGGTACAATTTATGCGAACATCCTCCTCCTCTATTTGACAGCCCACTGCATGAATAATACCTACTCGAGGGTCGGCGATACTGTCGTACAATATTCCGACAGGGGTTGTAAATACACTCCCTCCTACAGCTGGTAAAAGACGCGGACCAAAGTTCCTCCCTACAACAGCAAATCTCTGTTCACCAGTTGTTAGCGCTTGCTCCGGCCAGTCAATGTGTTCAATCACCGGCTCCCGAAATCTCGTGGTTGTCGGAGCATTTCGAGAATCCTGATCAATGTACAATGTCCACCGAAGGTTCGAGCCTACTCCCGCTGGGACCCGGCAAGAAACTAGACTACTGTTCCAGCCCCCACTATTCCCCCGCAGACGTAGGCATGGACTCTGTAGAACAAGCAAATTACCAGGAGATCTGATCACTGCTTCCACCGCAGCAGGACGCCAAACGGGACCAAGATCCCGACCCCACAACCTAACTTCCGATCCACCCATCGTCGAATGCGGAGATGCCCCTACGCTGTCAATCTGCATATCGTTTACGTTGATGATGGTCAGCACGGCACTAGCTTCAGCCGTCAGACCACCTGCATCTGTGATCCGAATTGAAAAGTTGTGAAATCCAGCGCTCTCATAGTTTAGCTCCCTCCCAGGTGCCACCGACAATGCATTGGAATAAAAACGCAGTAAACCTTGGTGATCGTATACCCGCGTCACCTCAAGTTCGTACGAGAATGTAAGAGCCCTATCCTCGAAGGGAAAATCTTCTAGCGTGGCTATGACATCTTCCGGGCCAATGCTCTCTAAAGCTGTTACGTGGAAGGTTGACTGATTGAAGATCGGGGGTGTATTGACGAATTCCACTTCAACGGTGACGGTGTATTCGTCTACGTTTTCTGATTCATCCTCGACCACGACTTTAAACTGGAATGACGACCGGCAGAAGTAATTTAATTTAGACGATACAGTTAAGTTGATCGCTCCCTGATGCCCATCTTGTTCAAATAGAAGCGATGTTGCTCCGAAGGGTAGTTTGTCACTTCCATATGTATTGGTGAGCCTAAATTTCAACCCATGCCTACTATCGAAGTCTTCGTCAACAGCAACAAATTTGCCGATCACATGCCCAATGTCTTCATCTTCGCGAACATAATATTTTACCTCAGAGACAGCAGACAAAAACCGCGGAGGCTCCGGTTTATCTTGCACTTCTAGTCTAAGCGTCCCAACCCTCTCAGTTTGCAGCGCAAAAGAATCAATGCAAACGAGCTCCAACGTGGCCTCAACACTATCGTCGTTTTTTAGCGTCTCATAGTTTAGTAGACGGGGCTCAGAGACGAGGACCTTTCCACTTTGACGATCTACTTCCAAAATATCGTCAAACACTCGCGGGCTTATACTCAAAAGCTGGAATCGAAACCCTCTACCATTCGGATCCTCACATTTCGGTTCAAACTCCTGATACACTCCACCTGATTCTCGGTAATGCTCCTCAATGGTCATATGGAGTTTGCCGTCACCCTCGCGGAATTCAGCTGGTTCCGTCCATTTCGGACGTTCTGGAGGATTTGTCACTTCTATAAAATGAGTCCCATTGTATTCTAGTCCTTTGCTGTCGACAGCTCGCACATTCATCGCATACCATGTGCCAGCATCATCATCCGCGACATCATAAGAACTTCCCGGAGTTATGAGAAGATCCCCATCTTCTCTGAGGATCAGCGTGAACTTTTGTTCGCTGTCCGAGAGTCGCTTCGGCTGCTCTAACAGCTCCACATCTACAGAGCCATCAAAATCTCCATTCGCGGCAGTCACAGTTCCCAATTTATCTCCAGGGCTGGATCCCACGTTTATTGTGAAATTTTGCACTGGCGGATCGAAATACGGGGGCTCCTCAACATTAGTGATACGAATTCCAAGCGTCAGATCAGCAGTCACGTTACTGACGGTATCGACAACGGAGTACTCAATCACAACTACTGGATCTCCATCAGGCTCTCCTGCCTCCTTCTCAAAGTCAGGAATATATCCAGGAGCTGTGTATACTCTGCCATCCTTGGTCAGACGGAATTTATCCATTGTTGTCTTCTGAGAGATTTCGAATTTGGACGGTTTAGAGGAGAACAGTTTGTCCGTTCCGGCGTAAATATCCGGATCCTTGACGGTTACACTCCCAAACGGATCCGTGGAAGACCAAAGCTCTTGCAGTTGAATCTCTCCTTCGTCTACAACCGCAGGCTCAGGGACGTCAACCACATACACGGAAAGCTTCACTTCCCGTCCTGGTGATGGTCCGATATCCTCAGCTCGGACGGGCACATCCACCACTCGCACTTCTTCATAATCTAACTCACTGTCCAGCTGCATCATACCTGCACTTCCTACTGAGAACTGATCAGCTGGAGCTTCCACTATAGCTGGCATGACAAAAAGCATCGAGTCACCTTCTCGATCACAAAAAAACTGTGACACATCAGCGACGGCTACAGTTTCCTTGTGCTCATGGACAGTCAATTTCTCTTCGGGCTCGGAAAATGAGGGGGCTCTATTAACTAGTTCAATTTCGATGAGCACAGCAGTGGGATCGGATTCAGTCGGACCGGGGAGTGTATCAGTGTTGTCAATTACTTCCGCCGTAACCACCATCTCAATCCACAAATCGTGCTCGGAACAATTCTTGCAGTTGGCATCACGGCACAGGATGTAACTAAACGGGGAGCCACTAGCGACTATCTTGCCATCAGTTCCAATGGATATGCGAGTTTCCTCCTCTTTGCGGTTGTTAGTAATCCCCCTAGTGTGGTATCTAAAGGTTTCCCCGTGGTTGTCATCAGCCTCCAATTGGCCAACTTTTGTACCGCTCGTTACGTCTTCCTTGATAGCAAAGGAAGTGGTTTTAATCGTTGGTGCCTTACGCAGCCGCTGCACGCTCAACGAAAGCAGAGTTTCTACAGGGTCGGCGTCTCCGTCTGAGTACTTTATCCGAACAAACCGCGCAAGGTCGACAGGCCTATCAAAGGATATGAAGTTGGGATCCTTCACTGTCAAGTTCCCTTTCTCTGTCAAGTGGAAGCCATCGCAATAGTTCTCCCTATCACAAGAGGTTAGCCATACAGTCATCGAATCACCATCAGGGTCTGTAACAAATGCGGGATGGAGAAGAGTCGTGATGTTAATGCCTGAAGGATCCTCCGTTGTTCGCACAGGTGTTCCTGGCGATGAACGTTCGACGATAAACAGCGTGGGAGGGTTCTCGGCGACTCTCGGCGCATGATTCGAAACGCTCGGTTGGATCAAGTCAACTTGCACTTCTTGAATTACTTTCCCCGGATCATCGGGGTAATTGTCACTCACAAGAATGAACAGCGATATCGTCTCTTCTTCGGCTTCCAGCAGACCTAGGGCATCGTTGACCTTCAACTGACCGGTACATGCCCCTATGGTTAAAGGATGGTCATGGTTAATTTCGTGTCCGTCACGGTCCTCAGACGACAAAGAGAACATCAGTTCCTGTCCATCAGGGTCTGTAAACATCGGTTTAAGTGGTTCGCCAAATGGTTCTCCAAGAGTGGACCCGCGAAACACTTCCAGCTTGACGGATGTTTCGATGTCACCGTACTCCTCTTTCTTGTATGGCGGCGAGTTCACGAATTCAACTACCATCTCAAAGGAGCACTTTTCAGTCACTTCGGCACTCACGTTGGAAGACTCATCAATACCAGATTGTACAACGGTAATCCCAATTTCAACTTCGTAGCGACCACAGTCCGCAAAAAGAAGAGCGGACCCGTCCTTTACCTTCAGCTGTCCTTGCCACTGCTGTATGTCGGCATCCCCAAATGTATTTCCGTGGTCCTTGACCTCCTCCATTGCTATAGGGGAGTTAGAAGTAACGTCCTTCTCACATTTTCCTCCTTGCAGTGTTCTACCATTTTGAACCAAGGAAGAGATCCAGTAATTCAAGCTGTCATACTCCACTCGAACCTCAGCCGACAGCTTCTCTCCAATTGTCTCAGGACTGTTACCGTCCTTGACTTCACGGACGTACATCGCGTCTCGAGTATTATGATATTTACAAAAGGCATCCGTCCACACAATTTTCTGCAAGCGGCGGCCCCCAAAACAACGGAATCGATGGGGACAAGGGTTGCAGACTCTCCGGGTGCTTGCGCTGACATGAAGGGGACTCGTGTAACCATCGTCACATGTCTTCTTGTGCCCTTTCGGACAGTAGAAAAGCGGATTGCCTTCGGGAGAGCATTTCTGTTCATGCCTAGATTCGCTACCTTTCGGACAGAAATATCCGTCATCACAGTCCCCAGTACAGACTTCAGATGTCTCACCCTTCACACCCCCATATCTTCCTACGGGGCACTGCTTGCGTCGCGAGCCTTGGCAATAGTATCCACGCTGGCAAGGATGGGCCCAGCCTTGTGTTTCCACGCCTCCAGTGGCATACCAGCCCTCAGGAACCTCCTTGGGCTCCTCACTACCACGGGGACAGTACACTGAAATGCCCCCACATTTCTTCTCTTCATCTTCACCAGTTCCTGGTGGGCAATAATATCCAGGTGGACAGTGATCGGTGCATTGATCATCAGTTTCCCCAGGGCGCCCATAGCGTCCACCAGGGCATGGCTTCCCTCCACTCTTACTCGTTAATCCTCTCTCCTTCGAGTATTGCCCAGCTGTTATGCGTCCTTCACACTTCCAATGGTCGGACCCTGGCTCAGATGCGTATCTTCCTCTGGGGCACGGATTTTGGCCCCTGCGTCCAGGTGTCGCATAGTGGCCTTCATCAGCTACGATACATGAAGTCTTCTTGTGCTCATCTTGATACTCTCCCGGCGGACAATTGTGACACCAGCGCTGCCCCCTATGATTTTGATAATGTCCAGGATTGCACCTATCACAGGATATCTGTCCTTCTCGGCCCGCATGCCATCCTTTGGGACACTGTTTGCACTCCTCCAATTCAGTTGTATCTCCGAAATAACCAAAGGGACACTGGGTACACCGGGAGGAGCCTCTCGGGGCATAGAAGCTTTTCGGACATGGATGGCAGTTGGATGCACCATGGCCACCTTGTATTCTACCCGCCGGGCATTCATCGCAACCACTTTGTAGTCGATCCTCTTGATATTCCCCAGGGTCACATGTCTTGCAACTGGTAGCCCCGCCTCCCGAATACCTTCCCGAATTACAGCCCTTGCATCCCGTTTGCTTTTTTTTATCCTGGAATCTGCCGCTGTTGCAAGATTTGCAACTTGTTGCTCTAGTAAAATAGTCACTAACATCTGCTTCATCAGTGAATTGTCCAGCCTGCAAGTGGATTAGAATTGACAAATTTCTACCCACGATCGCCCTCGCAATCACCGGGAAGGTACATACCGGACAGGGGCAGCATTGGTCGTTACCCGTATCCTTATATTGTCCAAGGGTACACAAACCGCTTTCCTCATCTATCGTAAGAGTCGGCGAACAGGAGGCAGCGGCCACTCCGGCCCATAGGACGGTCCATGCTAACGCAAATGCAAGCTGCTTCATTTACCGCCGATAAGCAAATTCAGCATTTCCCAATTCTGCACGGGAAAACGAGAAAGGGGATTATGCCTGAATTGTTTCGGAAGAGGACTCCTATAACTCGAGAAAAGAAGGTGCCCACCCTAGCAAATGCTGTGCTACATCGCCAAGCAGGAAGAACAACCCTCCCCTCCCCGTCGAAACACACACAAAAATTGGACTGCTGCGGCTCCTGAATACTTTTTCTCTTCCTTTTACATATGTGAGATTGTTTCTTCTTTGCGATGGATATCGCCAAGCATCTACACGTCTGGTCGCCCTCTCAAAGAAAACCACTGAATGGTGGAAGTCCACCGTGGAACCAGCGCACGCATCATCAACAGAGAACTTACCCCGTCCAGTAAAACTCGATGTCAGGGATCCAGGTGCGCATGCTATTCATATTCCCACTGCCATGTTGAACAAGCCAGTCGCTGATAGCAACTATCATGGAGGTACACTTTGGCCTGCGTCTGTGACTTGTGGGAAGTCGCACAGTGGCGGCAGAAAGCAACACCGCCCTGCAGGAAGTTCCAGAGGGGCTTTGAGCCTTCAGCCCAGAGAAATACAGTGGGTGTATATTTTCGTTCTGTCGTTCGTTGCACATGGAGCACTTTCTGGATAGGGAGCGAGACGCCAGCTCATCGAAAGTTGCTCGTAGGACTGTAACACTGTAAGTTGTAGAATAAACCGAACCTGCAACAGCAACGGCTTCATTTTTGAGATGATGTCTCACGTCGCACGCGGATCTTCGTTGCATGTGGGCTCAAGCGCACTAAAAACACCTCACTCCATTGCTTGTTGCGCCGCAGCATTACTCGCTCACCACTCGCACTGAAGAGTTCGCAATTTGCGACCGAGTCACCATTCTATACATGAGTCAATGATGCTTCATCTACTACGGAGCCATATGTCCGGATTCCCATTTTCGTCCGCATGTTCCCAATTTATCTGCTCTTTGCTCTTCCTACCAGCAAGCTTACCCATTGCATGTCCAGCCTATCCGGTCTTCGAGAATTGCGTTCTCGCGTCAACATCTAAAGGTAAGCTGTCGCAGTTCCTAATTGACACTTTTGCTATGCTAAGGCTTCCCTGGGAGCATACAGAGGTGAATCGTCCTGATGCTCGCTTGAGAAGGAATGAGTCATTTTGCCTTCTGGCTTCAACAGATACACTGTACTGATCAACTGATACCTGGTGGTATAACACAAACGTGGATAGCTGGACCGCCGGGCAATAGAGCATTGTTTATTAGAAACGTGAATGGACTATGAAGCATCATTACATCCCAATTCTTGTTCTGTCCAGTTGGAAGTGGACTTCAAGTGGTGAATGATTGTTGCAGCGTCAACATGTGATCATGAATCTTCCATCATCTCTTTCTCGGAGCGAGGCTGCTAGGAGGAACCGCATAGTACTGAATGTAGGAAGTTTTGTATACCGACCCGTCATACTGTTTATTTGTACTTTCCTCCGTCACTTGCAGTGTGTTGGGAACGATAGTCATGGATACTGCGCACTTTACGTTTCTACCCCATTACTTACAGTAAGTTGTTAACCAGTCGCCAAACAAGTGGCCAAACCAAAGTTCATCGGAGTGCCCATATATGGACTGTATTGTACTGTGGAGCACATTCCCTGGTCTAGACTGTTCTGGCGAATGGAACGCTGACCACAGCACTGCGACAGCAGGTTCTCTTTGGATTCCAGTTGCGACTGTTTTGCGACCATTCGAACCCCATTCAACCACCCCATGCAGACATCCGTGCAGGTATTACGGAGTTGATATGCTACAGGACGGAAAGAGATCATCTCCGTCTACGTACGTTCACTGCCCAATACATTTTCATTTTTCCTGGTATCGCCTGTGCAACAGCTGTTGACTCATCGTCGCCGTTGGGGGCGTCAACGCGCGCAAAACGATGCTCCTCTGATTAATTTCGATACTTTAGTGTTTGCCCGAGTAAACGATTGCATGCACTCATATACGAGTGCGCGCCTGTGGCACGGTAAACAACAACAGCAAGAAGCGTCATGGAAGACCCGTTAGAGATTCAGGAAGTGCTACAGCGGAAAGGAAGTGTGCTGGATGATGAACAAGTTGATGACGAATTACAGCAACAGCACCAAGACAGTTCCAAGGCGAAATCGAAGTCGGAATCACCGAGTGCATCATCACTCCCCCCGTTGGATGAATTTGAACTGCGCCATCATGAACACAAAGCGGAGGAAGTAGAGGATTCCGCTTCCCGTGCAGC
This sequence comes from Halocafeteria seosinensis, assembly GCA_001687465.1. Classification (NCBI taxonomy): domain Eukaryota; class Bigyra; order Bicosoecida; genus Halocafeteria; species Halocafeteria seosinensis. The sequence goes on from LVLI01000903.1 coordinate 20,768, forward strand.
CTCTACGCATAAACGGAAGCCATCCAATTCACGTCAAGACCAGGGTCCAGGACAGGGGCACTTCCACTCGCAGCAGCAGTTTCAAGAGCATATGCAGCAACAGGCCAAAAAGTATCGAGAATCCCGTGGTCCACAGCTTCGAAGTGCCACCTCCTTCCGAACGGAAACGAGTCGTGCCCAACAGTCAACCAATCGACAATCGTCCACTAACGATAGAGCAGGACAATACGGACTCGTCAAACGCAGGAAGCCTTCGCTTAGCATGTATCAAACGGCCGATGAGCTAGGCCTGACGCAGGATGACTATCGTCAGTTGCTAACGAAAGCAGAAGAAGTCCATCGTATCCTATTGGCAAAGAAGCAACGCGATGAGGCCGCACAAGAGGATTCCAAGGAGCAAAGACGCAGGAAGCACAAGCACGTGCGCGTCTTTGAACATGAACGATATCGTCTAAACACGAAAAGTATCCCGAGTGACTTGAAAGAAGAAGGTAATGCGAAGCGTTGCGTCGAAGCGCTTCAGCCGAAGCTAGCCAAAGAGCTTCAAAACTACATGAGACAGTTTGCTCTGCACTCAAGAAACAAAAGCCGGTCTACGTCTCGAGCAGCTTCACCTCTGATGCAAAGAAAAGAGCAGGGGCAGCGGCGATATTCTCTCGCCTCCGTTACAAGCTCAGCTCATTCTCGCTCTGGATCCAACAGGTATTTTGAAGACGACGGTGAGGAAATGGGAACCGTTAACGTTGAGGAAGGCACAGTCGAATCGCACAATACCTTGCATTTTCAAAGTCTTGCCCAACGGGATTGGAGATACCGAATTTGGCAACTCTTTACGGAAGGCGACAAAGTGGCATTCATCGAAGTAAGATGATTACGTATGCCTTCGCATGCATTTATCGTTGTTACTTGGATTTTTTGTCCCCACAGAAGCTCTTTTGGTGGATATTTATCTTTGAGCAAGTGTCCGTAAGAGTTGCCTTCCATATTGCGATAGCGCGAGACCAGTCTGGCAAGCAAGAAGAAAACGAATGGATGCATGCTGTAGAACTAGTTCTCTCTGACGTGCTCTTCGGAGATGCCTACAGCACGGGCATGATGCTTGACCGAATTATATCTAATGACATGTACGATGCGGATAGCGGAACGATCCGTGAAACTTCTAACAGTCGGGCAGTGTCGGAAAACTTTCTCCTCTCGCTTATCAGACAACTTAACGGCAAGTTGGTCCAGGAAGCCCATCAAAAACTTCGAGCTAGCTTCGGTACTGATAGAATCCCTGCACTGGCGCTGCTACTGGATGAACTCTCCTCGGAGTACAGCACAGTGTTCTATGATGTCATGTCCATCGCGGATTCAACCAGCAAGACCCAGCATGCGTTGAAAGACCATTGTCACTCTTACATGCGCCAACTGGTATTGTCCACAGTTTATGCGATGTTCCTTCGCGTGTACAGCGAGTCGCCGTCAATTCAACGTGGCGGAGCCTTAGAGCAGCAGAACCTTCCTGAGAAGATAGCAAAAGTTTTTGACTCACTCACGGTAAGATTCCCTTCCATATGAGAAGCTAATCCATACTAGTTTGTGCCATTGATCGACGATGTGGCGCAGAGTCATTGGGGTCTTCACGGCAACCCTAAAAGAGACAACGAAAGTCTAAGAAAGTCAGTTGTGGCAGCGGAAAGGATTGTAAAACAACAATCCAATTCGAGGTCCGGAAAGCACAGAGATGGTAATGTCCCGCAAACACCGCACAAAGAACGCGGGGAATCACAAACCGAAAATTCCCGTAGAAACAGTCTTACACGCAAGGAAAGTAGCAGTGGTGATAGATACTTTAGTCTTGGCAATGCGCGGGTTTCTTTATCCACTCTTGAAACAGTATTGGATCAAACGAATGTCCCCGACAGGTATGTGTCGCGAGTGACAATTTATATGGAGTGGATATTTTCAGTACACTGTAAACGAAGTCGCAGAATGTCAATGATCTTTCCATCATGCGAAACTAGTATCACTGACACTGAGTCTCTCCAGACGATATCTACCGGTGTCGAGTGTCTGTTGGAATCTGCTGTCAAGGTGAATAATCGCAAGAGGGAGCGACAAGAAGAAATCGAGAAGGCACGGCAAGAGTTGGCTTTCCAAATCTCGGAAGCTTCTGTTTTACAAGAGAGTGAGGATAAGGAGATTGTTAACCTGTCTCAGCTACCGGAGAGTGCGAGTGATGCAACAGAAGAGGACTTAGTGCAACTTGGTTTATTGAGTCCTAGAGAGAAAGAGAAACGCCCCACCAAGCATGTTAAGATGACTCAGCAACCTCCGTTGGATTTGATCAGCGCTTTGCTTGAGGAAGCTAAGCGAGCCAAAGATGCAAAAACGGAGCATGATAAAGGGAAAGATGTTGAGGTGGTTTACTCTCGAAGCCAGGCGCACCTTGTGTACTCTCCAGCAATAATCCAAAGGTTAATGACTCAATGTGAACAAGCGCCGTTTCGATTTGCCAGTCAAGATTCAGCACCACTGCGCATAGCATATCGTTACACAACAGAAGAAGATGAACAAGAGAATGAGCAGAAAAGGGACCAAGAAGAAAGTGATTTGTCACAACTACTCCCGAATAGACCTCGCACGGCGAGCGAGTACGCTGAGATGATTGAAACCCAGATGATGAAAATTGTTGCGCTTGATGATCACCGAAGAAAAGAAATGAGCTTCGGTATTCGAGCGTTCTTGACAGCTGTAAGCTCTATGCTTGGTTCAGCTGAATGGGATGACAAGTTCAAGACCATTGTTGTTACCGAACGCCGCAATCCTTCTGAAGTTCCATCGAGCGATGATACTCTTCCGGGAAACGCTCTTCCCGGGGAAGAGAAGAAGGAAGAGGGTACTGAGACAAAATGCTGGTCGCTAGCTGACAGAATACGAACATTGCGAATGTCCAGTCGCGAACAAGAACAAGACGGCACCTTTCTAACAGGAACCGGAATATCCGAACAGACGCAAAGTGCACCGCTTCTTCCGCACGACGCTGCTACTCGGACACAGGAAGATAACCCCTCTGAAACCCATATACCGAAGAGCTGGCCCAACCTGGCTACCGAAGAGCAACAAGTCGATCATCTTATCCGGCATCAGCGGCAGTCGAATCGGTCTACCTCCTTTTTAGCATTGTCGAAGCAGTGGGAATCCGAGAGAATGCGACGCACACAACAGTTTCAAGAATCAAAAAGCTCTCTGCGGAGTAAGCTAGCTGAGATTAAAAAATCCAGTCAAGAGTCTCTGCAGGATAACGAGGCCCAAAAATTGGAAACGATGAAAGACGCGGATAAAGCCCATAAACTGTCAATGGATCTCACATATAAGAGAATGGAAGATTTTGAAAGCATCCATCGACGTCGTCAGGTGGGTTCCATCTCGTTGAGATAATCTATCTTCACCCAGCCACCAAAAAAACTGTTTTAATGTTATTGGGTATGCGTGCAGAAAGCCCTTCCTCCATTCGCTCGATCACTCGAAGAAAGAAAACGCAACAAACAAGATGCTGTTAAATCCATGGACGGAGCCCGTGTCACAGCCGTCAACACTGACGATAGTTCTTCTAAAGCAAACACAGCGAGTCGACTGTCTGAACGGGTAATGCGGTTCACTACTCAGGACGCCATATCAAAGCAGTCAACAGAGGAGCGGCAGCGTCAAAAGAAAGCTATAGCACTACATAAGGAGAGCGTCAGGAGAGAGAAAAGGAGGTCACTGGCAGCGCAACAGTTATATCATTCTCATTCAGCTCCATCTCTGGCTGGCGTCAGTGACCAAAGCAGAGGTACCTACTTCGGCACTTCATCAATGGTACGCTTCCACACGAAGACCTCGGAAACGGGGAGAATTGAATATGAACCCGACAAGGCATCCTACTCGGATGAGTCAGGTGAAGATTCCTACGAAAGTGATGAGTCGTTGGCCAATAACGACTTGAATTGGTCGAAACCCCTAGGTCAGGGACAACGTGGTGACTACGGGAAAGATTCATCCTACCCTACACCAGATTCAACGCTCCAGGAGCAAGCGCGAAGACGGAAGCAGCAACGTCAGGAGGAAAAGGAACAACGAGAACGTAGGCAACGCGAAAGGCATCTTAAGCAGCTCCAGCTTGAGGCAGCCGCACAGGAGAGTGATACTTTAACCCCTCAAACAACAATGGATTCGAAAAAAGTATGGGAGCGGATCAAAGCCAATAAGAAGCAACAGTCGATTCGCGGTCTGGTGTCATGGACCAAACAAATGGACACAGTCACCAGAAAGACACGGAACGCGAAAGAAATGGGAATGAGTCTGCCCGACATTGTCCTTCTTGAAAAATCTGTCCGAGAGCGCAGACTCCACGAACACCAGGGCAAGGTGAGGCAAGCGGAGGCTGAAGCCACACACAAGCAGTTTTCGTCGCAAAAGGATGCGTCATCTAGTATGCACAAGAAGGATATGAGCGGAATCACACCAAAAGCGCTATCCCAGCGTACTCGGAACCTAGGTAAGCTGACAAAGCGTTTACGAGACGATGCACAAGCCCTTAACGTCGAGGCATCTCAACTGCATGAGTTACCCCCTGCGGCAATGTATCCCGACGTAACTCCAGCAGACGCTATAATATGATCATTTATCGTCAAGGTCCTCGTCTGACCGTTTTCGACAGCTGGTTAGTGTTCATGTCCCGCGATAATAACGCACTTAGCATCCTACCATAGGTAACACGTATTCACCACCACCTCCCCCAGGTGCAATCATGTATCCTGTATGCGCTTGAACCCAGATGGTGGTAAATACTTCGTTCCATTCTCTTTATCTAGGGTTTTCACATATAACGATCTGGAAACTTAAATCGTGCACGCGTTACAGATTAGGTGGCGAAAACTTGCTTCTGTGGTAGAGGCGAATGCACGAATCGCTTAGTGGCTGGTCGTACAAGGGAAAGCCAGCATAGGGCAACTCAATGGTTTGATCGGTTAGCACCAGGTTTATTATTTGAACAGGCTTCCCTACATATAGACTTCCATGCTTAGCGGAGAGCGCCAACTTATCGCCTATCAATACTCGGGTTCCCAACGTGATGATTCTAGCCATTGTACTGTCCGGGTACCATGTTGCCAATAAAGAGGAGGGAGCCAATTCAAGAGATACTATTTACCTACTTGAATAGACTATCTAATTTTAGTACACCCGGCAATGCTGACCTTCAAACTTTGAAGGATAATACGGTGGTTTCAACACGTATGACTTAAACGCTCCGCGGGGATTCCCAGTTCGATCGCGGCCTTCAGACAGTGTATAGCTGTATGAGCAATGGTCCATTACCAAGGGATCGGTTTACCAGCGTAGTCAAGATAAGTACCAGTATCCTCAGGCGCCAGTGAGTGGATAACGGAAAGTAATTTCTCTGCAGAGTATGCTGCAGAGAACAGTTTTTCCGGATTTACATTTCGCCGAAATGGTTCGGAAAGGCCGGTGCTAACCGTGCCAGGATGCAATGCCACACAAATTGACTCCCTATTTCTCCTCTTCATCTCGATTGACAAGGTCTTAGTAAATTGGTTTTGAGCAGCCTTGGAAGCCCTATAGGAGTACCAACCTCCGATACCATTGTCGGCAATACTACCAACCCGGGCAGACATATTAGCAAAGACAGTAGTTTTCCGCTGTTCGGTCAAAAGGGGCATGAAATGCTTTGCTACAAGCATTGGACCGAATGTGTTGATCTGCAACTATACGAAACCGAGAAAATCATGCGCTGCCGGAGGGATAGCTCCAGATCGATTGACCCACCTCGAAATTGTTCTTTAGATTATCCATGGAAATTTGCTCTACTTTTCTCTCCGGGACTACCTTACTGGCATGCGCATCATGCAAAAACCCCGACGAGTTAATAACAAGGCCCAAGAACGGAGTCTCAGTCTCAGTGCCCACTTCTAGTTCTCGAAGATACTGTCTAGTTTCCTCTGCGGCATTTTGAATTGTGTCCTCCTTCTGCAGATCCAATCGAACAACTTTCAAACGATTTACACCATGGTGTTCTTGAAGCTCTTGTAGTGATTCTGCGCTTCTGGGATTTCTTGCCGTGGCAACAACGGCTCCGTAATTATAGCTCTCATGAAGTAGTTGTCGTGTGAATTCATATCCGATTCCACGGCTGGCCCCCTGAACCAGAGCGACTGCTTTGGCCATCTTGCACAAATGCCGATAACGGATGGAAGTCTTCGTTACTGCTTCGGAAACACAATGTGTGTGCGTGGTAATGGTATTCCACCACGTCCACGTCAGGCTCCGTCTCAGGCTGAACGTCGGACGCCTTTTCTGGTTGAGAAAGAACCCGAGAAGAATCCAAATTTTTTCCTTAGGAACTGCTACACTGATACAAAATGGCAGCAAGGTTCAAATCTGCTCGATAAGGATAATATATTATGGGCTCGTAGTTCTTCTCTATGTCGTCAGTGACGTGACGTCAGCATACTATACTGTAGGTACCACATGACGTCAGCATTTCAACTCAAGATGTGGTGAATTGCAGTATGAAAATGACGATCTCATGCATGCGTGGTGGTCTGCTAGACGGCAGAGTCCATGCCGTGTTATTGAGGGGGCTGTGCAGAGCTGTGATCCAAAAGGGACTTGTTTGAAGAGTAGAGTAGTCTCTTGTTACTACAACGTGCGCCGAATACTGTAGGAGCCCGGAGGTGTGGGCCGTCTTCATGCTGTTATACTGTATTATACCTAGCCTGTATCCTCTATGCTTGTACAACAATGTAGAGTAATGGTCTCTATTACACCTTATAATATCATACAATGGAGAATGGAGGGAAAAATGTTGCGCCACAGTCCTGGTGCTCATGAGACACCGTCCTGGGTGACGGTGGGAGTGGTACTGTATGCCAGACAAGGGGTTTGATCTCTGTTGGTATCACAGACGAAAACAAACAAAAGCTATGCCAGCGAAAGTGAGGAGACTGCAGAGAAGGTGGGTGAGTCGTCGCGTACACACTGAAGCACCGGGTAGCTAGAGATCCAGAAACTCTTCAACTACTTGGCACTTTATGTGAAATACCCCTGCCCTGGTATGGAGGAATCCGTAAGACCGGGGGGTGTCCATGGGTGCGGTTACGGAATCTGTCTCGGGCTCGAAGACTTGGCTACAGGATGCGATACGCTAAACCCTACCCGGAACCGCTCCAACATCTTCATGTTATGGTGACTGAGCCTATTCTTCCTAGGAAAGAGTGCAATGTCTATTTCTCAGAAGCAGGGGCACCGTGGATTTGGGGCAGGTGGCCAAGATATCGAGCGTGACACTCTTGCTCCTTACCATCAAGAGGCCGTAAACTAGCCCGTATACTGTAATGACCGTGACGAGTAGGTACTTCAACTTGCCTGCAAGCTTGCGTTACGGGGATACTTCGTAGTTTTGTAAATACTCTCAATGCATTGAAATACTATGAGGGCTTTGTGCATGTGTGACAGAAGGTTTTGAACGAGGTGGTAGTAACAATGAAGGGAAGCAAAATTCGACGGCAGACTCCTGCGACGTACAGTTTTAACAACTTTATTAGCGTACTGAATTTTTTATGATATTGTTCTGCAAGGAAATTTATACCGTTTTATTTTCCTGGAATTACATGTATGCCAATCCGTTGCTACATTCCTCCAGTTGCTTAACACAACTTGTCCTTCCCGCACCTGGCAGACAAATACCCCTGTTAAACCCATCTACCGTATGTCACGAAAATGTCAAAGCTCTGCATCTCTTTTGCTCCCCAGCAGGAACCCGTTGCTTTCCTGGCATTTCTCTAGCGAGGCCACCCGTCGCCTCTATCGCGGACGGGCTAATTTCTTTCAGATTCCCACAGTTTGTCCGCTTCACCTTCTCCGCTTCTGCCGCGATGGTGAGGGATCTTCCCGTGGTCCTGACTAATCTGTCTCCGGTGAATGGGTTTGGCACTGTCACATCGACATCGACATAAACTGTGCTCGTTGAACCTTTTGCTACCAGGTCCATTACAGGCCTCACTTCTTCGTTTCGCGGGTTTTGTTCATGTTCATTGATGAATGCCTTTATGTAGGGTTCAGCGTTAAGCGTCTAACGACGCTATGTACGACTACCGCTATACAATGACAAAAACAATTTCTATCAATCTACATTTCCTCCCTCTTCTTTCCGTTCTCCCAGTATCCTATCCTCTCCGCGAACTCTCAGGGGTATCTCACCCCCCGAACACTCAGGGCTCTCTCACTCTCAAGGATATCCTTAGGC
>LVLI01000905.1:0-84837 GCA_001687465.1 Halocafeteria seosinensis
GTCTTATGTGATCGATTCAAGTGCGGATGAAGGGTCTTTGTATGTTCCTCAAGAGTACTTAAAATGCGGAGGATCGGCTTGTACTTATTATATTGGTGTTTACTCATCTACGAAGCAGTTGCATAGTCCTTCTTTCGGGTTCCGCATTGTCGCATCGACAGATCGAAGTTTCAGTCTTCTTGGGTGGGCTAAACCTGATCAGTGGTTAGAATCACGTAGTGTGTTTGGACAAAATCCCACAATGGCCCATGTATATGAGGCGATTGGTCCGGTTGAAGGCAGTGGTGTACGGACGTTGATTCGTGCTGAGGCTTGCTCTTCTAAACCTCGCATTTTCGTGTGCTATCGCTCTTCGGATCCTTCCAAGCGTTGTTCTGATGGGTTAACTCAGCCCGGCCCTCGGAATTATGTAACTAGGAGCTCGTTCGATGAGGAGACGTCGACAGCGATTGTTCCATCGTTTAATTTGACCGGACCTGTTTATATTTCAGTCATCCCCGGGGATGGTGACCAGATTGAAAGTAATAGGGAAGTCAGTTTGTTGGGAGCTTATGGTACCCGGAAAGCTGTATTACATGTTGGGTTTGGATCACCGCATCAGTTACCGCGACCGTCATCACCTCCCACCGTTAACTACGAGAAGCCGAACGAGATCGTTGTTCACTGGTCCGCCATTTCCAATTACGTACACGCACAGTATACTGTATATGTAGCTCCAACTAACGATGTACAGAATACCCAAGACCATTATTTTCTCGACACTGCGTGTGGCCTTTTGGCAGCCTGGAACGGAACGAATCTGAAGGATCATGGAAAGAAAGAAAATGTTGGAAAAAGTACGAAAGCGCATGTGGGGGGATTCAAGCAAAATAACTACACTGTGTTTGTCTTAGGAAATTGCTCGAAGTCGACAGGCTGCCTTGGAGTGCATAGCCTTCAGAGCGAGCAACTGACGGTATTCCCCTCTGCTCGAGTATCTGTAGGACCAAATCCAAATCCAAAACCAAATCCTCATCCTTCTGGGCATTCAGGCTCGGGCAGCTCTAAGAAAGGAGCCATTGCAGGAAGTGTCGTTGCTGTTGTGTGTGCGATTGGGATTGCCTTGGGTATGACTTACTGGTACAGGAGACGACAGCCTGCCGTTGCTGCGTATGCAGATGAATTTACGTCTTCTCACTATGAACCAATGTTAGACGACGGTGAGCGGGAAGCTGTAGCTACTGTGTAAGCAATTGCTATAGTGTTAATTAGGATGCCACAGTATCGGATTGGCCCGAAGAACTACCCGACAGAATGAACATCAGAGTGGTATACATGCGGTATTATAATAATACAACGGGTACCTATACTAGTACTAACCCGTATACATGCATAAACCCGTTATACATAACCACTGATATTGCGGGATCGACCAGATTCAGACGTTGGACACTTTTTTTGGATGCATATACACTATTTGACGGTAGATGCGCCGCGGCCCCACTTGCTATACATCAGATGTGATAATACGTTAGCTGTCGGACTTCCACTAACAGACTGCAGTATTTGCCGCAAGCTAATTTCGTTCGCCCGGGTAGTTTTTCGTCTTCTGCAATCTCTAGAGCAGCTGCTGAAGGTGGTCTTTATCCTGTGCATCCGAGTTCTCCCCATCGTCGTGACAACGGTCCTATATCGCAAACGAATTGGGGCTTGCCTAATGTTGCACTCATGCGATTGTGCAAATGGCAAAGCCACAGGGAATATTTGCAATTTGTCGTGAACTTAGGTTGGTTTGATTTTTCTGCCTCCAGTGCTTCCCTGCAGCAATGCTCAGTGTATAATACTTTCCTCACCAGCGGCCGGCTTGGTCACTTACCGGAATTTCGGGCGGCATGACTCGCAGGGGTATAGCTCTCCCAAGAGGTCGATAAATTGATCCAGTTTCTCTTCAGTTTCTTTCGCGGGCAAGCGGTCGGCATGTGCTGCTATCTGATGTAGAAGCGTCCAAGTGCTTGAGCCAACTTCTTCCGGCGTGGGTGGGCCTGAGTTTGGACATTATTGGAAAACCTATGCTCACTTTAGCTCTGGCTTCTGATTCGATCACCTACCTCGAGGTGGTAATCCGTGGCCATTTTCACCAAGTTTGCTTCGTAAGTTCCCTTGAAGTCGATGACCTGGGGAATCCTGCGTACCATCCGTCTGTTGCTGTGCTTCCTCCAGTCCTCCTGTGGTGAGAGCCAACACGAATATCAGCACCATTGCAGCTCCAACCCCGAAAAGCATGCGCTGGAAGTAATTGTTGCATTTTTTCTGTCTCTCGGCCGGATCCATTACGTTCAATTCCAAGCTCAAAACCTCATAATTTATTCTTCTTCCAACAAACTGAATTTTTCCCACGAGTGTAATAAGTAAGCAGCAAAAAATGAATTGTCAACAAACACCATGGACTGTGCTGTTGTACGTGGTAATACTAGTATGCATCAATATGCATGCCATGCTAAATGGATTTTGTTGAAGTTGGGGCACTCCATCGAAGCGTATTGACGCACTCACGGATCATTGATTCATTATCAAACCGTATATGGGTGGTGTTATACCGTAACACACCCTTCCTGGGGATATATATATATATAGAGAGGGGGGTGGCATGGATAAGATGCAATTCCCAACAGGGCTTCAACATTGGGGAGTGTATTTGCTCCTGAATGTCATTTATACCTGAATGAACATGTTCCCCGTAAATATGGTGAAGAAAGGTTTATTGATTGGAAATTGTCTCACGATGTCGACAACTTTGAAACGCTGGTCAAAGAGATGTATGTGCCTCGAGCCAGCGAGGAACCTCCGGCGCAGCACCGGGTGGAACTCATGGAGGAGGTGAAAACACAGTATTGTGCTACTACACAGAGCGCCTACGAGCAATGGACAACCTTCCGAGCAGAAAATGCCGAGCCTAATAGCTCTGCCGTTTTGTTGTTGAATCTACTTCTGACACTTGTCATTGACCGTGTGCCACTTCACGAGGCTCAAAGCGCGTACTGAAAGCCTGACATGATGTCTATAGAGGAGGCTCTAACTGCATCCCATACCATTTTGGCGCAGCAGGAGAGAGTACCTGCAGCCACAGTCGCTAAGTTGGTAGACCTTGAAGTTTATATCTACACTTCCTTTGACTTTCCTGATTGCAAAGAGCTTATTACACTGTAATGTCCCAATTTCCGAAAGTACGCACAAACTGGGCCACAACCAGTGTAAACGTGGACTTCCACTTTACACTCACTTCAGCACTTCCCAGAATCGACATACAGGCGTAGTGGAGTTCCAAAGAGGGAAATACAGGCTTAAACGGAGCAGCACATATAAAGAAAGCAGGCTTCAAAAAGGACGCGTTTGGTAGTCGAGGCGACTACACACCGGTCAGAGGTCAACGAGTAGCATCTGCCTTGAGAAACTATTGGTATGCCAAGAGGACCTATAATGGGAGCCCATTGCAGCACAGACACTTCTAAATGTTTGTTGTTGTCTTGTGGCCCGAATAGATATTGTTCAGAAATTCAGTGTCCAACAGAAATACCGTAACAAAATTATGTTGACCCAAAACTGCGCTACCTATAACTCAAATTGTGATCTGTGTTAAACAGTTATGTGTACTACGAAATCGTACGCAACGTGTGCAAGAGGACAGCGACTTCTTCCAGACGGTTCCATCATGTATGAGACCACCTTGCCTCTCCTTCCTTAGTTTGGCTCCAAGCAACATGCGAGGCCTGTGAAGTTGAAGTACGTGCTGAATGGTCTTCTCAAATCATTGAAATTCAATGGTATTGTGATAAATAGACTGCCCATTGCGGTTTTTGGAACAGAACGTATTGTACAAGTACAGTGCAGTGCTGAAACTTCGGGACAACACAAATGCCTGCGTATCGCAATATAGTAGCGTATCCGAGACGGAGTTTGTTGAAGAGATGTGGGCGCACGTCTCTTCCATTTACTGGGGATTATAGAGGGTGTTCTGCTCCCTTGTTTCTCTACAGCCCACCAAACCACAGGTCATTTGCTTCCAAAAGTTTTCGATTCGGCCCGGACGGTGCATTGATCGTCGACGAGCAGGATGCGGCTGCCGAAGCAGGAGAAGTGGAAGCCTTGCACAAGTTTTACAAGTTCCAGCATGCTGATCGACCACGACTGTTCGACCATGACTTCATGTACGATTTGATTGTCGTTGGCGGTGGCTCAGGGGGCCTAGCTTCGGCCCGAGAGGCCGCCAAACATGGTGCTAAAGTTGCACTCGTCAATTACGTATTCTCGTCCCCACTTCATGGAACGCGGAATAACTCAAATACAGGTCTCGGAGGAACCTGTGTCAATATGGGGTGTATCCCCAAACTCTTAGCTCATCATGGGAGCCTACTCGGTGGTAAGTAGATTCATGTGTTAACGCGACGTTGGTTCATGGGCCATCAACAGTATCAATAAGATTACAGAATCGTTTAGGGATAGTGAGTACTATGGCTGGAGAGAAACTCCAAGGGCTACACATGACTGGTATACCATGATCAAGAATATTCAAAATGTCCGGCAAGGGAGTAATTTTAGTTACAAGAGCGTATTGCAGGAAGAAGGAGTCGATTATCTGAATGCAATGGCTTCGTTCGTCGACGAACATACTCTACAACTTGCCGGTGAAATTAGCTCTTATGAAACGGCACATCTCACTTCAAGGTACTTTGTACTATGCCCTGGAGGGTATCCCAGACTCCCTGATATTCCGGGTATTGAGTTATGCATAACTAGTGACGATATATTCTCATTACCAGATCGACCAGGAAAGACCGTCGTGGTAGGGGGAGGATATATTGCTCTTGAATGTGCTGGTTTTCTGAGCAAGCTTGGGTATGACGTAACTATATTATTACGGAGCATACCTCTTCGAGGTTTCGATAGGGAGTATTCGGAAAAGGTGCTGCGTCATTTGGAACAATACGGCGTAAAAGTCATCCGGGGTGCAGTGCCCGCCAGTATCACTCAGGACGAATCCGGACAAAAAGTGTTGGAGTGGTTCGATATGGAAAATACTACCACACCAGATGAGAAGGAGCATAAGATTCCATGCGATACTGTATTGATGGCCATCGGTCGTGATGCACGAACAAGTACACTCTCATTGGGCAGCAGTGGAGTAAACGTATGTCCCAATACACATAAAATTGTCGTGAACCCGGGCAACTCCCAAACATCGAAGGACCACATTTTCGCCGTAGGCGATGCGGCGCTTGGGAAGCCAGAGTTGACTCCGTTGGCTATAAAAGAGGGGACTTCTGTGTCCCAGCGGCTTCTAGGGCACTCCTGTCCCAAATCATACGTGGTTCCTACGACTGTGTTTACTCCCCAAGAATATTCATGCATTGGCCTGTCCGAAGAAGCTGCGCGGGGGCAGTATGGGGAGGAAAACATCGAAGTATTTCATACCAATTTTACGGTAAGTACAGACGAAATTATTGAACAACCTTGTTCCGGCACTTCGTTACGCTCCTGGGGTTTGAGTGCAGCCCACGGAATGGGCTCCGTTGCTCCATAGGCCATCAAATAGTTGCTCTTGCAAGGCCATAGTGCAAAAGTCAGACGCTGGTTTTATAGATGGCAAAGTAGTGGGCCTTCATTATTTTGGACCTCACGCAGGGGAGGTAATGCAAGGCTTTACTACTGCTATGCAAATGGGGATGCGTTTCTCCGATCTTCGCGGAACTATCGGTATTCACCCTACTTCGGCCGAAGAGTTTGTTGACTTATCAACTACAAAGAGCAGCGGGGATAGCCCTGACAAGAAAACCTGTTGCGGCTAAAGCGAGAAGGCGTACTGCACTGTTGCTTTGAGCAACAGAAAGAGAGGCTATATGCTAATCCATCTAGTCTAGTAGTGCCTGTATGCGATAAAAGTCTTGGTAGTCTAGTCGTCCATCGCCATTGCCAACTTCCCTGTCGATTTCAAAAGAAAGCCAATCGATCAGTTTAGACAACAGTCGAGGCAGAGGCTCCTTTTCATCCACAGAATATTTCTCTATCTCGGGGACACCTGTACCGTCGCATACCGATAAGCATGTTCGGTAGAGTAGCAACCGAGGCCTCGTACTAACCTTTGATGCCCTTTGGAAGTGTCTTTGCATGAACTGCTTGGCGGTATTTGAACATTGAGGACTGAAAATAGTTATCCAGGTATTGATCAGTTGGAAGCGGTCTTATATGTGCAACGCGGCACAATCCCTGGGAATTGCAAGCCAACTCTTTTCTTATCATGACCGTAATAAGAGGACGTTGGAACGTTACGTACTTCCAGGAAATCTGCTATGTTTAAGTGCATCGTGTTGTTCATGTAGCCTTGCACATCTTGGTCGTTTGCACTCCTCATTCGTGACATCACGAAACACATGGATGCATCCTTTTTGTTAAAGTTTTCCTGCATACAACAGAGAACACAGCTATCACCTGTAGTCTATCGGCAAGGCGCTAAGTAAACCATCTAACGTACTGTATCAATGAGATTCGTTCGTTGGAGCAGTGACATCCACCCTTCGAAAGACATTAGTGGTCTGTCACTTCTGAAATACCAGGGGATGATAGATATTCCGAGATGGCAGTGGTGAGAAGAGTAGTGGTGATCAAATGCTTCAGCACTTACTGAAAGATGGTACTTCCTCTAACCTCTAGCTTTTTCACGCCAGTATCGCTTGTTCTCAAAATCTGAAGCAAAAGGTGCGATCTTATGATTCTGTATACAAAATTGAAACGATTCAACTTTTACCTTTTGTCGAGCAAATGCGCGATGCGTCATATCTAAGTTCTTCCAGTTGCTATACAGAACCTTGCACACTTCATTCCTATAGACATACTGATCCCGATAGGTATCCCCAAACAGTTGATTATATTGCAAAAACTCTTTATCTTCAATCAATTTTGACAAGTCGGTTGAGATGAACTCAGACAGCTTTTCGCTCAATGTTGGCATAGAGGGATGCAGTAAACACGCTAACCTCAGCAGTAATTCCACGAACTCAAAGCGAATAAGAGAGCGGTCAGGATTTAACAGATCTTCTTCAGAATTACCTTCTTGTTCACGATTCACCTGCATAAAGATGCTTACTACTGTTGTAACGGATTACGCGTGAGAAGTGATACCACGTACGGCTCTGTAGATGCTGTCCAGAGTGTGCTGAGTGATCCGACTATCGGGAAGCCCTAGGTATCCGCAAAAGACTTTGAAATTCCATGGTGACATAGTACACACTTCTCGTACATCCGACGCAGCCAAGAAGTCAAACGCCTGGAACGGACAACGATGCGCTTAACACTGGAAGTGACACTGACTCGGTACATAATAGTACATACCCTCCAAATAATTTCGTAACGGGCGTAGAATACCTCTTCTAAGCCTTCACGAATATCATTCTCTTGCAAACCTGCAGGCAAATCCTCTTTTCGTAGTATTCGCTCCACATCTCGCCCCCAAGCATCGTGATATACCTGCAGCAAGACGGCAATGGGTGAAAAGCACGAAAACGCATATGAGCCACACTTTAGTCTTACTTCTTCAGCGTTGTACAAAGATTTAGATTCAGAGAAGCATTTGCGAGCTTGGAAAACTTGCAGGTAGTCCACCTTCGCAGTTTCTGAACCAGTTGCATCTTCAGTACGGTGAGTAGATTTGTCTTGTGGCGTGATGGAAACAGCAACACAAGGGCCGTTGATTAAGCAATCCAAATGTTCCAAACGCCTTGGTTCGATCTTTTGCGCTCTAGAGTCTCTAGCAAAAGGTAAAAGGTGCCTCACTTGAGTATTCACTTTCTTAGGAGTTTTCAGGCGTTGACGAGTGCTCCAGCCATGAAGGCTCTCTAAATCAACATAAACCATCGAGCATAGAAGCTCCTCACGCGCAAAGCCTGTTTCGTCAAACTCGTTACTCTGGAGTATGATGGTCGCAGAGCTCGATCTCATCCTTGCTGGTACTCGCTTTGTTTTCTTATGGAAACAGAGTACACCCGTAAGTTCATCTGGAACCCCTGCGGATTCCGCTTGAGGAGGCAGAGGGGGCGACGGTGGTGTCACCAGTGCAGCCTCATGCAGCATGATAGGACACAGCGAAACCATTGCGGCTCCGGTAGCTCTCTCACGCACTGTTTCGTTCTTCCTATTCTTCTGCTCTCGCGGAGGAGAGCGTTGCGACCTGGAAATCAGAGGTGGAGAATTGTAACGAACCCGGTAACGGTGGTACAGGTACACAGAGTCTTACCTTCTCCCCTCACCTTCATCTCTGGATTCTGGAGAGACAGAGACATTTCTTCGCATGCTTTCTACATTTCCGGAAAGATAGGGTTCTATATTCTTTCGCCGTTGCTTCAGTCGTTTTGATATAACCCTTAACTTTTCCATGTCTTCTAATTCTTTCCCATCTTCTGATAATTGTGGCAGCCGCTCCTCAACATCTGCACGTTTTTCTTTAGCGGGCGTTTTTGGCTTCTCCTTGGGAGTAGTTTGGGTACCCTCTCTATTCTGAGCGTCCGCAGTAGTTTGTTTATCCTCCCATGAACTATAGGTCTCGACAGCAAGACAAAGAATTGGCACATCAATTTGTCGACAGTCTTGCCCTTTTTCTGCGTGTACTGGGGGAAGCGTTTCCGAAGAGAGCGACGATGAGGAGTCACGTTCCGTAGACCGAGCATAGTAGCGTGACATGTGTTCCAGAACATATTCAGTTGCAGGGCGATCCAGCCACAGCCCAATTAAGTGTCGCACAGACTGCCCGCATTTAATGGCCATGTCCGGCGTGCTGAGAAGATCTGGTCTCCACCGTCTCTCAAAGTTGCAATCGAAAGTTGTTTGAAATTCTGACATGTGCTCAATAGCAAAGGGGTTCTTGTCCCATCCTGCTGTAAACGTGGCGGGCGCGTGTTCGTAACGTGCAACGTAAAAATCGCAAAATTTGGAATCTTCTTTCCATACCGACCGAGGCCTGATGCTGTGTACGAGCGACATGGTGAGTCTCTGGTTTAGCTCTGGTAAGGTAACTGGAATATGATGAACAGCTTTGCTCCCAGGTTGGCTAGACTTATTCGGGCTCCTGTGAGCAGACCCGGTATCCACAACGTACTGCTTACCGAAAGCCGTAGAGGTTCGAACCCAGCTTAAGCTGGCACCGCGAATAAGCCCTTCATTTACTTCTGAAGGACTTGGTTCATTCTCCTGAGTTGCTCTCTGAACTATTTTTGAGGGACTCAGATACCGTACGTCGTCTTCGTCGGATTTTTCAGGGTAACTTGTCCAATTTTCGGGGCTGTTTAGAGAGCCTTTATGAGGGTTCCTCTTATACTCCATGTTTTGGGAATACAGAGAGGACCGAATTTCGTCAAAAAACTCGTTAGACTTGTCCTTCAATTCTAATTGATACAGCCTTGTTCGGTTTTGCTGGTGCATAGATAAGTTGCGGAGGATCTGACAAGCTAAACCCTGAATGGTAGGAAAGAGCGGGCACTTGCCGAAGACTAAGCAAGTGGGTGCCACAAAAACTAATCTCGGCAATGCCTCGTGAATCGTGCTTATCCGATGTAAAACAGCAAACACGTTGGTAATTACATCCAGCTGAGCGCTCTGGAACAGTACCCAATTTAGACGTTCCACTCCTCCCGTTTCTAACAGGCTAACCAATGGTTGAGTATCAAGGCAACATAGCTCAGTAAGTACCCCTGAAGCATGGGAATGAAGCGCATCCAGACACGCTTTGTTTGTTTCTATCTTGATCGAGATCTCTCTGGGGTTCTCTACAGGAGTTTCCAGCAGCGTCAAACAGAGCTCTTCTAAAGCACATTCGCCGCCTCTGAGAATTAGCTGTTTATTGATCACATGATAGCGAAGCCGGCAAAATGCCATCAAAGTGCACAAACACTGCGACCGCAAAAAGTTACTGGTTTTTTCAGCTCTGCACGTACAATAAAGCAACAAAGGAATTCCGCAATTTGTCATAGTGCTAATGAGCTGGTCAGAGCCTTTAGCCAGCAAGGTATTGAGACAAGACACTAGCATCTTTTGAGATAATTCAGAGCCGTGCGATGCTTGTTCAGTATGATTATATGAAATTGACGCGCACACTAAAGCAGCAATTCTGGGCCACTTCATCAACGCGCCTTCCAAATGGGTTTCGCGGTTCTTCTGGGAAGATTCAACTGCAATGTCCTGCTCTTCACCTGCAACGCCCTGTTCTTCCGTTTTCGGACATAGCAAAAAGGCCGATAGATCCATAGTACAACAGCAATGGAAAGCTGCCACAATCGTTCGATAGAATTCATTCCTCGTCCACGTGAGAAGTTTAGCTGAATTTGTTGGGTTGTCCTCTTCGTACGACATGAAGCATTCAAAAGAACTACATCGGACATCATTAAACCGTGTGTCGTCTTGAGCACCCGTTTGGACACACATGACAACATATAAATAAGGGCAGGGGTCTCTAACCTCCTCGGCAGCAGTGACAGCAACTCCCCTGAGCCACTGTCGAATGACGTCGACTCGAGACAATTCTGGATCGTAGTTATCCGTAGCAGATCGTGCGGTACTTTCTGGCGATTTCACAGGAGTCAGACGTGCCATTCCAGCAATCCACTTTAACAAAGCATGAGATAACTTCTGCCATGCGGGTTCATTAGTCTCGGAAAGATGAGTTCCTATACGTGCTAAGTACCAAGATCCTAACGAGGCGTGGGACAAGATTTCGAAGTCCGGGTACTTCAAGAGTCCTGAGAGCACCAGAGGTAGGATGCCGCATCCTGCGAGGGTCAAAACGTCTTCCTTTGCTGAGTCCGCAGACGAACGCTCACAGAGGCCAAGAATCTCCGACGAGACGCACTGCAAGATTTGAGATAAGCTACACGCAGCGTAGCGAAGTGTCCGAACTTCTACAGCTTGGTATTTCAATGTAGCATCCCATTCAGGTCCGTTCTCTAAGATCTGCACACACTTCCACTGCTCCATTGACCTAATGCAAGCATCAATCACGATGAGTAACAACATTGGAGCCTCACTGAGTAAGCGACGAGGAGACCGGGTAACTATCCACCAGCACACAAATGCTTGTTCATACATTCGTAGCCGAGCTTGCCCCAGCTGAGTTCGAGCCTTCTCATTTGCAAACGAATCATGAGAAATCTGAAGCGGTTCCCATAGCTTAATTAAGGATGTCTGAATCCTCGGATAGACTTCGTCGTAAAGTTTCTCTGCTTCATCAATACCATTTTCGAAAGAGACGCCGCGAAAGATCCTTCTGAGTAGCTGACTATATGCATCCGAGCTATGGATGAAGACAGATAGTTGTGGATGCAGCAATGCAATAGCTGCCGCAGCGATCCCGTTACCCTTGCCGACTTCTGAGGTTCTCTGGAGAGAGAATACAGCAATCAATTCGACCAGCATATACGCATTCACAGGGTCTATCGTGCCTACTGGGCAATGAACGTTGTCTAACATCGAATTGCGATCCACTCCGCTGCTTGCGAAAGTGAAGCTACTCTCAGCACATTCCCTGTCGCTGCGGACACATCTTTGAGTGGAATCATCTTCAAGTTTCCAATAAGGGAACAGCTCCTCGAACGAGCAGTTAAGCGAGGCGCTAATAGCCAGCAGTATTTCTTTATAGTCCAGAGGAAAGAAATACCGAAAATACGTTTGCGGATTACAGGACTTTCCTGTAAGCAGTAAATTCTGTACTTTCGCCCATACCAAGGCAGAGCCTTTCTCTACGAGAGACGCATAGCCCCGCTCTTGGGCTTTCCACTGCCACTCTTTGGGTATGTTCCACATAGGCGAAAACATGTTGCTACATTCCACTTGGAGGCTGCGGGGTGTGGAGTGTACGAAACGGATTTCTGGTGTCAGCAAGCCGAAGCACCAATTCAGCGTCGCCAGCATACAAAGAGTAAATGCCGTTAATTTGGGAGCTAGTAATGCCACAAGATCCAATACATGGATAGGTTGACTAGCTTTCCTGTTTTCCGAAAGCGCTATCTGAAGCCTCTCCGCGGATACTAAAGTAAGCAATGCTTCAACTTGACGCTTACTGAACTCATCGAACAACAAAATCTTGAGCAGAAGACTATCGGGAGACACGATTTGCGACTTCAAATTTTTATACTGACTAGCGGACTTTGGTAAATTTCCCTCAACCAGGTCTGCCGCAGCTGTAACAGTGCGAACTAGAGACAAAGACGAGGAGCACTCATCAATCTTTTCAGGGAGATCGACAAATTTGCTCGCCGTTCGGCATGAGCAATCCATCTTTTCATGACTGTCTATATCAGTGTAAGCAGAGCTCCACAAGAACTCGATGAAATTGCGGCAACGCTGCTTTTGCTCAACTGCACTCACAACAGCGCACTGGGAAATCAGTTGATGTCTCCTGTCCTCGCTTTTGACTGCTTGTACAAAGCGTTCGACTTCATCCTCTGAAGTATACTGATTGCTTCTGTGTAGTAAGTGCTCAGATAGCTCGCGTAAGAACTCAGTATCTCGTTGTGAAACCGTCGCAAAAGCATTCATTGCGATCAACAATGGTGTCTCTAACGGTCTTACGGTGATCACGTCACTCAAATGATCCTTAATAATCTGTTTCAAGACTGTAACTACAGAGCCGATGTATCCCCAGTTTCTAAGTACCCAATCTGCAAAGATTCCTATCTGCTGATCAGCAGCAATCCCCCAGCAGTACTGGTCCCAGTATTCCACTGTCTTCTCAGTTGTTCCTTCGGATGCTTGCAATCGTTTCAAGTCCGTGAACCATACAGCAAACGGTTGGCACCATACCACCGAAGGAAAGTGCTCCGAACCTTCCAAGCTATTTGCGCGTTTGAAACGCTTGGAAAGCACAACGTGTCTGCGTTGGTATACATCCCTCTCCAGTGAGACAGGAAAGGCCCTGCTTGAACTTGACTGGGGACTTCGAACAGAAGAAGAAGTTCGAGGCTGGTCGGAATCAGTACCTGGTGTTAAAGATGCAAGATTTTCATCCGGTACCGTGAATAATCTAGAACGAGAATACGATATCGCCGCGGCGTAGCGTTCCAGCGTTTCCGTTTCAACCTTCGTCGATAATTCCGCATGAGAAACGCATGTATTCAGGACAATCATCGCTGAACACAGCACTTCTTCCGTCACCACGGGGCTTCCTGCATAGCTGAGGATTCGCAAGATGCCATGCTCCATCAATGCGAAGCACTGACTCGGCTGTGAGTGACACAGAAAGATTGCATAGAGCTCTTCCAAGCAAGCTAGAATGATATAGCTCGCTTCGCTGATGGAGGAAATTGAAGATGTTGCTAGCAGTTTCTGTAGGAACTCCTGTGGAGGTGGTGCCAAGACGGCCTCCCGAGGAGTGGGGATTCCTTTCTTTGTGAGGCAGCAGCTGTGTATCGGGATTACTTTGAGCTCATCAAGATTGATACATTCCGTAATATGGGAAATAACGTGGTTGATGCAATGAATGACGGTATCAAAATGCTCAGCTTTTACAGTTTCGCGGAATTCTGAATGGATCAGTTGTTGGAGTTGCGAGTAATTCTCTAGGGTGACATAGGCACCTGATTTCCGATCCCATACCCACACCTCTTTAGCCAAAGACTTCGAAGAGAGCTGACATTGCTCCACGAGTTCATCCCACGTATCCGGGATAGGCTGGAAGTCGCCTGGCCGAGCGACGTTCGGCTCCTCTCTCTTGGTGATGCAGTAGAATGCCTGAGAGGTTCGAGGCCTCTTCAGTACCAGAGTGTTCATTCTACGATCTCTAGTACCGCGTGCCGAAAAAGAAGTCAAAAGATAGCGCCTAACGAACGCGTATGGAAGCCATAACCCTCCCTTAACGTTACGATCTTCTATCCAAGCTGACTCTGCGCTTTGTTCGACTCCATCAAAGTCCGCCGGCGTCCTCCCTGAGCTCTCTATCCTGCTTTAGAGCCGCATAAAACGGAATGGTACCGACGGACGCGCTTAGAGAGAGTATGGGAGTTCAATACCAGTCAGTGGATCTCGTTGCGACGTTCGGTCGCATACAGGAGACTCGTTCCCATAAAGAAATAATAAAAAAAAAACCCGACAAGACAAACCAAGAAACACCACCATTCCATGCGTTTACGCACGCACACAAAGTGCCCGACAATACCACTCCTCAAATTTTCCAACGTTATACAAGACGACTCCAGCGACGTTCGCTCCTTTTTTGTGAAGTTGAGTGCGTTGGAATCCGGATAATGTGGCGTAGAATACGTGTATTGAGTGTCCTATAGTCCCCTTTAAGGGTTTCTCCTTGGTCTAGTTTACGTCTGGATGGAAAACTGGAAATGTCGAACAAACAGGCTGAAATCCGGGCGCTGATGCGCCGTGAAGCTTCCAAGAAGCAGCAGCAAGGCTCCATGGGCTCCACTTCCTCCTCCTCTACCACAGCAGCAGCAGCAGCCTCCGGTCATCGGCGCCCCCTGTCCAAGACAGAGCAAGTCAAGAAGGTGCGTTCTCCTCTCTCTCTCTCCAAGGTTGTCGGCATAAGATTTGTTCAGTGATCTTGCTTCCCCTGGTGCTGCAGCTTAAACAACTTCGACAATTACAGAAACAAAATGCCAGTGGGACTAGTGGCAGACCAGCTCCCAATAATGCTGCTGCAGGAGCAGCAGCAGCCGCGACCCCTTCTGCTGGTGGTGCTGCTTCGCGCTCTCCGGTGGACCATCAGACCGCTGCAACGGGAGGGGGTGCTAGCAGTCTTCCCAGTGACTTTTTTGAGGAGGAGGATGCAGCTCCGGCGCCAGCACCGCCACGAAACGACGGTGGTGTAGGTTCCAAGCATCAACGGGAGCAACCAAGTGAATCGGGTGATCAGAAAACAGCCGCCGCCATACAGAAAGAGCGAGCTGCTGAAGCCGCCGGGAAAACAAAAGTCCCACACTGGTACAAAGTTGGAACCAAAGAAAGCCAGGACGATTCCTCAGAAAACAAAGCAGCTGCTGTACCGGAAGGGTTCTTTGAAACCCCAGATAGCTCTACTAGCCGTGGCCGAAAAATCCAGAAAGAGCAACAGCAGAAGAAAGCAGAGTAAGGAAAAACATATACCCATTTATGTACTTTCGTAATAATTGCTGAACCGACTGTATCGTCAACGCAGAGCGGATTGGGAGGAGTTTGAGAAGTTTGCCAACAGCGTACAGCAGGAGGAACAGAAAAGAGAGCAAGAAGAGAATGAATCATATGAAGAACGAGCTGAACGAGCACAAGTAGAAACAGAAGTATATAAGCTGCGTGTCAAAGAGCTTAAAGAACGGCGCCGTAACCGTGGTACGAGCCAGGCATCGACAAAGCAAGATGACCCCGTTGAGAGTGTAAAAGACCCAGCCGACACAAGTGAGGATGATTATGCTTGGTCGCTACTAACGACTGCGTCATGGCATGCTCCGGCGTTGTCCTCGAGCGATGTCCGGAAAACCATGCAACAGCAGCAACACAGTAAGTTCGCTGCTGTCCCCTCTCGACCTAAAGGCAAGTCATCGAATGCTCCCATACAAGACGAAGATGAGTCTGATTCGGATGACGATTTTGAAATTAGTTGGCGTGCTAAGGGAGTTTGAAGGATGAATACTTAAACCCTCTCCTCTGTTCTCTTGTCTATTGATCCGAAACGTTCCAAAGAAAGTTGTTACCTACTTCCAGCAGATGCTTGGAATGGACTCTTCCCCATTAAGTTCCAGTATATGCCAGCAAACTGCACGGTTAACGAAGATTCGAACAGCCATGTATACGATACGGGGTATCGTACTTCCTTAAAACTGGCACTTTGACTTACCTTGGTTTCTTCGCAACTCTTCTTGGGCTCAGGCGGATCATTGAGAGGGACGCGGTTCAAGTCTGGATCATCATCGCAGGCATGGGAGAGAGCTGCTTCATGTTCTTTCTTTTTCCGCTGATACGCAAGCTTCGATACTGTTTCCTGCGAAATTCCTGTTTTGGCCGTGCTCGCAGTTTGATTTGCACTTTCTGACGGATATGAAGTGCTCTTTGACAGACTTCCCCGTCGCGACTTGTCTGTTGGAGCTGCGTTTTCATACCCTTCAGCCCACCACCTGCAGAGAATTCATTAGTGCCATGAAATCTACACAGCCGTCTCTGTGAACAGACTTCAGCCATCCTTCGGCTGGCACGTACCATCCACATTCCTGCATTGTTGTTTCCGGCAAGCCATCCTTGCTCTTCACTTGAGGTTTACTACGAGCCTTCTCAAGTGTACGTTTCATCTCCTTGAAGTTCTCAACATCCTCTTCTGTTAATTCGGGCATCTGGCCCACTTTTCTCGATACCATTTTGACTGCAACCTCGGGGAGATTAAATGATGTCGGCATGATCATGCGACTGTACAGATGCAGCCTTACTAGTATTGGGGTTGATGGTGAACTTGGAATCGTCTCGCTTGGTCTTGATCTCCCGTCGAATACTCTCCTCCATAATGCGTTGCCGGGAGACTGCGAAAAAATCCAAAGTAAAGTGTGATTTCACTCTTTAATTGGATTAAATACATAGAGAAACTTACCGGCATCGTACTTGGCGTCGGACGCCATCTTGGGCAGTAACTAGGTCTACCGCTGCGACGCTACTGAAAAGACGGTTGGGATTCAATCACGGAGGACGAATTGCTGGATCTCACTCGATTCAAGGCACACTACCAGCTCTGCTAAAGCCAAAACAGTTCATACGATGGCGCCCACTAACATTCGTGTAATTTCGTAAGCTACTAATTATGCAACAGAGAGCTAGACGACTGTCCAGCAACGCGCGCAATCTCAGCTTCACATCCAATCCAACAACCCCAGTTGCCGGTGGGCCTATCGTGCGCCGGCATGCCCTAAATTCCCCGATCGTCTGTCGTTATATTAATAATCAACTGGATTGTCGGTATCGAAAACTAACTCGAGCTCAATGTGGTACAACGCCTGAACCGAAGCAACCGCGAAGCAGTAAGCAAGCGTGCATCTACCTTCAAATCTGTATTCACGTTTAAACACGACCAGTTGTCCCCACGAAAGTTTTGTGCCCGTAATTTGCTTCCGTCTACCCATCGGACAAGCCCGTGCTTGCTGTTTCCGCTCCGACGTATGACCCTTGCTCGTCTAATTGACTCAATAGTGTACTCTCATCTTCCCCAGGAAGGGATGTAACCCCAGAAAGGCTAAAATAGTCATGAACTTCTTCTTCCGGAGAAATCCATGACATACTCTTCGCATGCTCGAAGCAAAGTCGGGCATGCCAATTCAAGATTCGTCGAAACGGGTATAAGCCTTGTGGATGTTGCAGATATTCTCCGTCAATGTCGGCAAACGTAGTAGATGATGTCGGTCGAATTATGGCATTGAAAATCGAGGGGTCAAGCACGCGGCAATAGAGTCTTTGGGTGGCATGATTATACAAAATACAAAGTTGCTTGGCATCAAAGGCCTGCTCAATGTCGACGCACAGCAGAAGTCCATTACGGGGACTGTTGATGTCAACTGGAAGAAGATCAAACTCCTCTAAACCTGTCATCAACAAGGCGTAAAACAAGTTCTGTCAATAGTCAGGATACATATGACGTCCATCCTACGGTACTTACCCCGTCCATGTGTCGCTGCTTTCCATATATGAGCGGCTCTAACCATAGTAGCTGGATACGGTCTGTTGACTAGTTGGCAGCGAAGTTTATCGCCCCCGGCAGCCCTTTGGTAAAATTTGATGAGAGAATCTTTAAATGACTTTTGGTCATCTCTATTCCGTTTCGATGGAGCCCACACATCTAGCCGGTACAGCTTGTTTTGTGTGGTATCTCGAGCAACTAGAAGGGACGCCTTCTTGAGACTGTCAATGTTCTCGCCTATTTTCTTCTGTTCAGTCATAAGCTGTTCCAAAAGTTTATACGTTGTTTCATCAGACAGAGCGCTCCCTGCAATGCCAAGTATTGTGTTCATTCATCTCTCCACTACAAGTAGTCATTCGATTTGGATTTCACAATCAGCACTATACCTGACGACGAGCTTTCATTCACCACTCGAAACCGTCTGCCATCCTTAAATTGCAGTAACAATCCTGACTCAAGCGCTTGAGGCAGTGTGAGAACGCCGCGAATTTCTTGGAGGTGCACATCATCAGCCAACATGGCGTCGGGAAATACATCGTGGAGTTTGGATTTTCCAGGATCAAATCTATATTTCACGTTCCACTGATCCGATAGAAATATGAAATTGTCTTTGACCCTAGCTGCACGAGTACTTTCCGTCGTGGATGTGAACAGCACCAGCATACACTGTGCGTGTACGGCACGTACCATGACCAATGCTCTCCTCCTGGATCGCAGCTTTCTGTTCGGATTCGATGAGTCTCCGTCTCGTTTGATCGTTCGACTCCTCCGTTCGTCCCGCCGTGCGAGCGGCCCATGTGATTGGAGTGGACGAAGCTGACGGCCGAATGGGAGAGGTGAACATGTTGTCGTCGGTGAAATCGCGGCCAGCGATGGCGGCATCTTGGAATCCACGCTTTCGCTCAATGGGTTTTACCGGAGGTCTCGATGGATTCTGTTTCCCAACATCATTGTTGACTTTCTTTCCAGCAGTACCATTCATCACGGAGTATGTTCCACGTGTAGCAGCTAAAATACACAAAATGATGTGTGTATGACAAACACAGACTATGTTCGCTAACTTCCAGCGTTATACGGAGCTTGTGAAGCAACTATGTACCATTTCTTATGCCAGCCTAATGGACGATGTCGTATTTGGTGTGGTATTACCGTGATAAGCTCAACCCTCCTCTTTTGGGGTTAACACGTTCGTATCGTCCGATAGGTTCGCATAAGAAGCTTGGGAACTCGAACGGGCACTTTCCCGGCTGGAACGTCCTCGGCCTTGAAGATACTCGGGCCAGTATGTCATGTGCGAGTTCGCAAAAATCCTTTCAGCCGTCGTTCCATCAACTTCCTTATTATTATTCATCCATATCCGAAGCTCTTTACGCTCCCATAGTCCCTGAGCAAGTACGGTGAACAGCTTAAAACGCTGGAAGATTTCGTCGCAACGGGCTACCTACCTTGGTGAAGGAGTCCTTTGGAATTCTTGTCACGGCTCTTCTATCAGGCTGACGCAGTACACTGTCCCTTTCCTGAAAAAAATAAAATCATTAGAGGTATTCTAACATCAGAGTTATTCCAACCCCGTGAATCATCGAACGGATACTGACCACCGCAACCGCGTCCTCGTGGCACTTATGGTTCTTGAGCCCTTCGGAGTGTCTGCTCTGCCGAAAGCTTCGCAGGCGCTCAATATTCTGCGATATGGCATTAAACATCCCTGTGTGATCCCGATGTCTTCTCACTACGAAGCAAGACGCCACAAACTTACCTCAGCGTTCACTTGTCGTCGATATTCAATTTCCAGCCGCATCTTCCTGAGCTTCTTTTCCGTCTTCAGCACATTTTTACTTGTGGGTAGAGTCTGCGTTCGTAGCGTAGCAGATCCGAAACCCAAAGGAAAGCTTCCGCGACCACATTGTTGCTTCAGTCTTCGTTCGGGAGTGAGCGGTCGCCTAATCCCCGGGAATCTCGCTTCACTTTGCATCGCTTCCAGACAGGAAAGTCACCCGTCGGGCTGCAGCCATTCTCAGATACCATATATTAACGAGTGTCTAGCAGTGCATATCGTATTGCGAAACACTATCCACTTACCACTGTATGTACCCCGTTGTTAGTCTGCGCGCCAAAACCGTGAACTCAACTTTCTTGCTCCTCCTTCATCCGATCCATTCAGCGCATTCAAGCTATGTGGTACAATGTTCTTAGATTCAAACCTTTATGTACGTGCTACACTCTGTGTCTTTTCTTTGCCTCCAAAGACTCTTGCTTTGCTTTGCTTCGCGGATGGGTTCCACCTAACGTGACGAAATGATTGTTTGGTCGTTGACTTGTGGAAACGATATCGTGTTGTTCGCGGTTTTGTCGATATAAGAAGATTTCATTAGGTACTAGGTTGGTCCTTTATCAGATCAACCGCTATGAGTGCTCCTTCCACCATTCAGTGGGGTGGGAATGTCTCCCACAGCTCGAGAGAGGAGCTCAACCAACATAGCTCCCAACTCAACGGGCCTTCATCGTCTTCAGGGATGAATTCATCGTATTCACGTTCTTCCCGACATCCCAGCGCTTCGCAAGACCATTCGACTACGAACGGAGATGTATCGAAACCGGCGGACCAGGATCTATCCCACCGCGTCCAGGAGCTGGAGCAGCAGAGACAGGAGCTACTGGGGGAAATACACGATTTGGAGTATGATTTGTCTACAGCTCATAAGAATGTTGCTCCAAAGCAGAATGTGTTGGCCAATTCATGTGCCGTTAATTTTAAAGCACTCAAGCAAATGAGGGCGTACAATAATGCACTGGAAAAAATCGCCGAACGAATGCAACCGCACGAGGACGAGGAGGAAGAAGTAAGTCGTCAATAGCGAACGCAGAGAGACTGGATACATTAGGTACCGAGAGGTCCGTCTACATTGCTGTCTCAATATGCTTCGAATCGCAGCTAGCCGAACGAGCTGACGCTGCCCATACGGCGCTACAAGGAGCCTTTATACAACAAGCACAACTACAGCAGGTAAGATGCGTCGCTCGAGATTGTGAATAACAGAAGAACGAAGCTCCTCTCTGCGTATCAGGCTCTAACTGAGATGCAAGAAGGTGAATTACTTAAGCAAGCTACGAGGGATCCCACGGCCGATGGAACTGAAGAATCGCTTTTGACATTTGGCCAGGAATTAACAGGGGAGCTGCAAAACAGGATTGACGCCTTGCAGGAGGAACTCGATGCCACCAAAAAGGAAAAACTCGATGGTGAGAGCAGACTCAAAGTAAGTACACATTCTTGCTGGGAGACTCTTTGTTTTGCTGTGTTTTAAATTGTTCATTTGTTATCAATGTTTTCATGTGTTTGCGGCAGAAATTGGAAGATGAACTGCGACAAACGCAAACAGCTCTTGATAACGAGCGAAACAAGATAGGCGAGGAAGAAGCCCATAGTCGACAGACGGAAAGCGAGCTCCGGAGCTCACTAGAAAGCAGTAAAAAACGCATCCAGGAATTGCAGGATCACAATAAGCAACTCCAAGAGGACAATAACGCCTTGAACGAGCGTCTAGAGGAGCAAAATCGACAAATAGAAGAGAACGATCAAAAATACGAAAAATTGAAACAGTCTTTAGAAGACACACGGAAAGATTTGGAAGAACGGGATACACAAATAGCGGACAAGGATCGAGAGATCCAGGAACTCTCTCATCACCGGGAGCAAGAGGACTCGTTATCCTCACGGGTACACAGCCTTGAGCAACAACTTCACGAGAGCGAACAGGCGAAGTCGTCGCTACAGAAAGAAAACAAGAAATTGAAGAATAAATTGAGCGACTTCCGAGTTGCAGTTGATAGGCGGGACGAGGAATTAGAACAGCTTCGGAATAAACTGGACCAGACTTCCAGAAACTGGGATTCATCTTCGAATGACAATATTGCTGACTACGTCGCAATGATCGATGAAATGAGGAATCGGCTAGCGGAATTAGAAGTTCGTCAAGTAGGGAGTGGGAGGAGCTTCCAAGAATCCCCTTCAGCAATGGATCTTTCCTACCCGCGGTCAGAGGCGGACTGGTGGAGGAGGGATCGCCCGTTAACCCCTGGATCCTCCCGTAACAGGATCTACACTCTTGAGAACAGCTTGCAGAACCTTCGAAATGAGATTCAACCACCTCCAACTTCCCATTCACCTGGAAACCACCCGCGACCGTCCTATGCACGAGATTCATATTTCGAAAATCCCGGAGATAATCAGCATGACTTGATGGAACATGTTCAAAATTTAAAGCAGCAATTACTGGAACAAGAAGAAAGAATGAGACAGGTTCAAGCTGAAAAAGAAGAGATGTCAGAAAGAGCTAAGACCGCGTTGCATGATGTAGAGTCTCAGGTACAACAGTTGGCCGCTGCAAATCAAGGTCAGCAGCGCTTCGTCTCGTCGTCGTATCCTTATTCTTATCAGGAAGAGGCGGAACAACTTGACTCCAGTTATGGTCCTCGTCGTAGCTCCAGCAGAAGCCGCTCCGCCCGCGGGGTGAGTCCCTCGCCAACACGTGGAGCAAGCCCTCGTGCGTCTCCTAGGGCAATCCAGCACAGATCGCATTCATTTCAGAATGTGTACGATGAGCCAGACAATATGCTGCAACAAAATGATTCCAGATTTACGAGAGAGGAACTGCAACACTCCGACCACAGAAGAAGAGGTTCGTTCGACTCTGTTTCATCTGCTTCTAGGCGGGGTGTGGAAGTGGCGGATGGTCCAGATACATCCACTCTAGGGCCCCTGAGTGGTAGTTCAATGCGCCCAAGAATCATGCGGAAGAATCCTAGCGATAAACCTGTGAATCAGCGCCGATCGACCCAGCAGGATCGCAATCCATCTGGTAAATCGCAGCCAGTGAAAGTCCGATCCACAGGGTCTGATGCTGCTGCCGCTGCTGCAAAATCAGCCCGCGAAGCTGCTGAGAGAGCGTCAACATTGTCTAACCGTTACCATGCGGCTGCTTCTGCTCGCCGACACAGTGTTCATGCCGTAGACAATCGCTCATAACAGATCCGTACAAAGTCTGCTAATAATGTATCCTTGTAAGAAGAATGGACGGACACCATTGTGCATCGCAGTGGTGAATTGAACATCCTGTACCAGTTAGTACCCATTTCTTAAGCGTCTTTGTGCATATACAGTTGTGTCGTCATCACCCTGATCCTGTTGGTGATACCGATGAGTCGACACATTTAGATAGAGCGACTCCAGTGTGCTACTGACGGTAGACCTAAGGATACTCCAGAGTTTGTTATCTAAACTAACAGAAGCAAGAGAGAAACATAGCTGCATCCTATTCTTTGGTTTTATCGTTTGTTGCTGTGAGGTTAACTGGTGGATAGTATGGCCCACTGGATACCTAGCGACCGTGTTGATCGCTGAAATATAAAACACCCGCTTTAGATACCACTGCTTGACAGTGGATCAACTTTCAAGGGGGCGAAAACTACAGGTATGTCTCGCCTAGCCAAAAGCAAAACTTGGTGATATCACGTCGGTAAAAGCGCAGGCGCTTTTGTAGAGTGTGCTGGTAATTCTGACACATCATCAACCGCAAGCGGACAAACTTGGAGTGCGGCGGTTTGTTAGAATGTCCAGTAAACTTGCCGCCTGTGTAGCCAACATCTCGCAGCAGTAGAAATACCTACTGTTGTTTGAATGTTTTTGTGGGTAAATTCTGCCGTATGGTTCCGATGATGGGGAGGGTTTGCAAGCCGTGTTCCAAGTGCCCAGTCGCAAAGTTGCGACTGCTGCTTCCTTGGTTTGATTTCATGCATAGCGACCGACCGCGATTCTATGACAGCGAATTTCCTCTTTTCATTCGCCCGTTGAAAACTTTGGATTCTATGTATTTTTGCCGCAGGTAGTCCAGTTGCATTGGACGAGGTGCAGTTCTGGAAACTAATACTGGCCATTGAATATCATCAAATGCCATGATGTCGTGTGCGTGTTGCCCTAGTATTTTTTCTTTATTTCGGAAAGGGGACCAAAGTAATCAATCCAAAAGAGATATTGTGGAACCCGTTGAAACCAAAAGAGATATTGTGGAACCCATGGAATCCACGCAGCGCAAGAAGTCGACTGAATCAGACGTGTCGGATTCTGACCGCGTCAACTACCCCGAAGCTAACATTCAGACGAGAGAAGAAGCTGAAAATGCTATAGAAATTGAGACAGATGAAATGATGCTGGACAATTGATCAAAGCCAGAACAGTACCGTGACAAGGAGGAGCAAGTATCCTACGGAATCACAATTCCAAACTTCCAATTATTTAGTCGTAACCCGAACAAATCGGGACAATTGAGTTTCGAGTAAAACGGAGGATTGAGATGGCAATTTGCTTCCATCTTTCCTCGCTTACTACATACTATGCACTGTGCAGCCCAGCTAGACCACAGCATCCAGCTACAACATACAGTGTAGTATCAAGGAAGTACGAATTCCCAAAAGTGGAATTTAAAAGGAGAATCCAGCTTAATAATATCACATCTCCGAATACCTACAAACATGATGGACATTCGATTCCAAGACACCCATTATGTAAAACTAGCATGGTATACATATGCAGCTGCATGCAATGCTCATCCGCTAGAAATGTGAAATGTGAAGCTACATCTCCAACAGGATATAGTAGTCACATAGCGTATGCAACACACCATGGGGGTTTATAAACACTTAATTATTATAGTATACCCTTCAGACAAGAACTCTTTAGTGTTATTATCATGAGCACCACTCAGCCACAGCAGCAGCAGCTTTCTGCGGCTGCTGGAGGAGCAAGAGACGATGATAGAGACAATCATAATGATATCGCCTTGCACGATAAAGACACTCGTACACCGCAACAACAAGAGCTCTCCCAACGTGCAGCTTCGGAGGAAACCAGCTTGCACGCCACGTCACGCTTCTTAATGGAATTGGAGTTCGTACAGTGCCTGGCGAACCCGAAATACTTGCATTGTATGATATAAACACTATAGACACGTTGGAGAGTATTAGTGTGGTGAGGAATTCCCTGTTTGTTCTATTGATGATGCAGATCTGGCACTATGGGGATATTTTGATGATGGCGCCTTCGTGCAGTACTTGGGGTACTTGCAGTATTTTAAGCAACCGAAATATGCTGTTCATTTGACGTACGCACGAGACTCACCCACTGTTCGAGAGAGTACCGATTGCTATGGATTGGTTTCTTACAGGTTTCCGCAATGTCTATTTTTCCTGGAGAGACTACAGGACAAGAGTTTCCGAGAGGTAGGTGGAGACTACTTGACCATTAAACCCACTCTTGGCCCTGATCCCATAGCGTTTTTGAATAACAGACTTTGAGGAACCCGGAATATGCGATGGAACTGTACAACAGCCAGTATGCGCACTGGAAGGTAGACCAGGCTGACGATGTTGCAAGTCATGCATGATCAAGTTGCTGGTCAAGGCACAGTGTCCAATGCTGTCCGCTCTATTCTGCTGGTAGAGTGCCAGAGTCCCTCGTTGTCCTCGCCGACATCGGCTATGGAAGCATGTTTAGCCTCACTTGATGATGAAGATTCACTGGAACTACGGCATTTGTGGCCGGTGATATCTTGATGGCGCACATCATGCTTACGATTCTCCCCGCGGATAAACTTATCACGCTCATCATGAGCACTGTGGAATGAACTGGTCTTGTGCATGTCTTCTTCCTCCGTTCTAGGAGTCTTGAAAAACCCTCCTGCTTTACTACTCCCACTCGCAGTTTTAAAAAAGCCACCGGCGTTACTCAAGGGGGAAAGATAATCGCCTCGATTGTCGTCAACATTACTAAAGAATTGAAGGATATATGGTCGTTTCCCAGCTGTAGTAATAGATCCCCTAGTGGACACATCCCAGCTGAGAATTGTTTCCTTGTCCACGGACCGAACTTTCCTATCTAGTTCCTCGGGTTCACTGACAAACGAATCTCTCCTTTCCTTCCGCTTCCGCTGGTTGCTCTTCTCAATTTCGGCACTTCGCGAACGTGCACGCTTGTGCATGGAGCTTCGTGCGGTCGAGGTAGATACTTGGAATGTTAAGTTGTCCGCAAAGAAATGGGATGGTCCACTCGTCCCCTCTGAATTCCCTACGCTCAGGGGACTTTTCAGTTGGACAAATGACGACTGCGTTAAGGCATTGATGGTGCCTCTAACGTCCATATTATAACACTCAAATAGGTCAGTCACGGAATGATCTTCCACGGTGATTGTTGCTACGCTGAGCCACATGATGACCCACTTGCTTCGTAGAAGGTACAAGGGAATTTCCCTCATTTCTTGTGACTCTGGCTTTAGGCGCCTATGCGAGTTGGGAAAGCTAATGCAGGACTCCAAGATTCGTTGCAAAGTTATCGCCGCATCAGCCAAAAGATTCTTTGATGGCGAATCCTCCGGTTCTTCTACCCGTATGTTTCCCCAAGCCTCCAGCGAGGACAACTTCATTATCATCTGGTCCGAAGCCAGTAGCTGCCTCATATCTCCCATTGTCTCTTCTGTATCCGAACTAAAACGACTAGCGTTGCCAAAACATGTTGAAAAGTTTATCTCGTAGTCAGCTAGAGCTTTTTCAGCGTGTTCTCTATGCATCCTGTTTGCTGTCGGAAACTGGAAACATTGGATGAATGCCAAGTCGAGTGGTTTCCTTGAGAAATAATCACCCGTTGAAAACAGATTCATTAATAGGGTCTTTAACCACCTCGTGTCCAACGTAAAGGAGTCATCTGGAGGAATGTCCGTTGCACACAGTGTTGCGATCTGTTCCAGAGCCAGAAACTGTTGCAGCAGGACCAAAGCCAATTCATAAACTACGGTTCGGAAAGCATCTTCATTGCATGGGAGGATTCGATCATGCACACATCTGCTAAATATGACAACAAACAACGTCTGCATTAAACAGCCGTAATTGTGATGTTTGCAACAAAGATGCAATAAGTTTGTACTCGGAGGCAACCATGGACAGCTCGAACCACTGACAGTTGTGCTAAGGACATCAGCAGTGTACCTCGGCGACTTATTTGTGTACCATAGCAGCCATGATTCTAGCAGCAGTGCGTAGTGCTTCCATCGCCCTAAGGACGCTGCTAATGTCAGTGGATGTACTGTCTGAATAGATCCCTCAAGATTATCTTGGGTGCACCCAAGTAGTCCAAACCAGAGTCCGCCTTCGTCGTTACACCTTGGGATAACTGCATACTTGAATTCCAAAATGAACTCCAAGATTCTACTTTCCGGGTTGAGAATTGAAGCTGCAACTGCGCATAATTTCCTATACCCATCAACAGAAGGCACATATGTATATCCACTTCGAAATAGCTCAAATACTTGATCGGTCTTGTACAACTGCTCAAGCATTCTGTGCAAAAGCTGGCATGCCTTATCTGAGCTGCCTAGTAAGCACGTATACAACATAGCATTGCATTGCTTTTCATTATAATGTTTCAGTGACGCTCCACACTCTAATAACCTTTGGGCCACTGCCCATTGTTCGTATTGACAAGCTACAATAAGTGGGGAGTTGTCCCACATGCCGCGGTAGCTCGTAACTTTGGATTCCCCGAATTCCTTGATGATTCCTTCGACCTCGTTTAATCGCCCAAATTTGCACGCTGCTAGTAGCTTGTCCATAGAGGGAACCGGAGGCGACTTCACCTGAATATTACGACCGCTCTTTGTTTGGAAAGGAGAGCCGTCATGGTCATGGGACTGTTCTTCTCCTCCATTGGCGGCGGAGGGATCGACTTGTGCAGGACGGACGCTGGTGCCTTTCCGTGGGGCACTCTGATTGCACCCCATGCTCCACTGTTCGCTCGTATGTCGTGCTATGCGATGTTTTGCAACCACTGACTGCACTTGGCTGGTTGCGATGTGTTTCACTTTCAGAGAGCCAGACCAGGCGTGCACATTACACCACCGATCCTTCCAACACCACAAGCGTGTCGAGGTAGACGTGAAAATCTCTAAAATCCCCTGCTGAATACGGCCTGCACTCCGTGATTACTGCAAAATGGTCTTCAAAGTCCCTCGTTCCCCGCTAACGTACTAATTCCTGGCTGCTGCAGGCAGCCCCAGAGGATCAAAACCGCCGTTTGACGACGATTATTGCTCTATCCAATTACACGCAGGACAGTAATATTCAATCTCTAACTTTACCTATAGGGTATTCGTTTTGCGAAGTGTGGAGGTGCTTTCGCCCCCCCTCTCTCCTTCCCTATTGCGACGGGCCGACGGCGGACACCACGGACCGCAGAAAGTCCGTGGGTCGTCGCACAGAACTCTCCACTGCAAGAAACACTCAAAGTGAGCAATGTCCATGCACCCCCGATGGATGGACACAGTTATAACACAGGGAAGAAATCTACTGGTAAAACGCACCACTAACTTAATTAACCGCCTCGTGCTGGCTGCTTTCCAGTTTGCAAACTTGACTTGCATATGAACTTCTCAAGAATTGCACAAACATGTGACGCTGTCCACCGCCGGGCCACCGGGTGCATTGGAGAGTTTCTCCTTGTGGTGTCGTGGTTATCTCAATCTACCTCACCGCACAGATGCGCAATGGGTCATACAAACAGGAAGCTTTGTCGCCAACGAATCTGACCCGACCTGTCAGATTCGGATATGGTTGCCCTTCCATTATCCCTTGGGATCCACCGGAATATCGTCCACAAAGTGAGTTCGAGTATGTTCAAACTCAAGATGATGATGTGATACTCAAGCCGAGCAAGTTGCAGCAACTGAGTCACTATAGAGTATGGATGCGACAGACAAGGGGGCCCCTTACCATCAGTGGTGTGCTTCGCATTCAACTCACTTTATGCTACAGGTGGTAAAGCCCCTACTTCACGTAGCGACCAGACAGTTGTAATTGTAACAGATGAACCCATCAACTTGGACCGTTACATAAGCATTCCGCTGCTCTGGCATTGGCTGCTTGACATCCACTTGAAGTGGCATGTGTAGTGTAGCGCGGACACACCAGCAGGAAGATCGCTATTTTTCATTGTGTTGAATGGCTTCGGCATTCACGATACGATATTAGACATTACACACGATGCTGCCTTCAGCTCTGCTGCACTTCCTCTCGGCAACAGGATTTCCGCATGGAACACATGGAAGCGACCGACCGGACTGGTGCTTCTTCATTTAGTAGGTTCGTGTAAAGAAGAGCTCCTCGGAAAGATAATGTAATATCAGATGCACATACCTACAGAGGTTTCATGTGCTCTTGTCAGCCAAGGCAAAAATGGCAAGCAACAGCAAGACCACCTCGTCCTACCAACAACTCAGTCCATCACAGCTCCTCCTCCGGCAACAGACAACAACTAGCAAGAGAATGGTGTAGGAAAGGAGTGCAGGTGAAAGATTCCAAAGAAAAATTAGAGTGTTATGAGAAGGCTGTACAACTGGATCCACAGAATCAAGTTTATATCACGAATAAAGGTGTAACATTGCAAAGATTGGGTCGTTATGAGGAAGCCATCTCGTGTTATGATCAAGCGATTGCATTGGATACCAACTATAAGGAGGCTTATAAAGGGAAAGGTGTATCATGGGGTAAATTAGGTCGTGATGAGCAAGCCATCTCATGTTATGATCAAGCAATTGTATTGGATC
Organism: Halocafeteria seosinensis; assembly: GCA_001687465.1. NCBI lineage: Eukaryota > Bigyra > Bicosoecida > Halocafeteria > Halocafeteria seosinensis. The sequence continues at coordinate 29,296 of LVLI01000905.1, forward strand.
CTAACTATAAGGAGGCTTATGAACAGAAAGGTGTGTCATTGTCTAAATTAGGTCGTGATGAGGAAGCCATCTCGTGGTTTGGTCGAGCGATTGAATTGGATCCAAACTACAAGAAGGCTTATTATGGGAAAGGTGTATCATTGCATAGATTGGGTCGTTATGAGAAAGCCATCTCGTGTTATGATCAAGCGATTGCATTGGATGCCAACTATAAGGAGGCTTATAAAGCGAAGGGTGTATCATTACATAGACTAGGTCGTTACCTGGAAGCCCTTGAATATCTGAATAAAGCTATCAGCGTGGACTCACAGGCTAAACGCTGCTACCTTTGGAAAGGTCGAACCTTGAATAAACTACAGAAATACGGTGAAGCTATCCAATGCTTTGACGAGGAACTAGAGATTAATCCCAGTTGTCAAGAGGCTATTGATGATAAAATGGAAGCGCGATCTCAGTTAGTATCGCTGCAGAATGGTGTATCATTGTCTAAATTAGGTCGTTACGAGGAAGCCATCGTGTATTTGGATCAAGCGATTGCATTGGATGCCAACTATAAGCAGGCTTATTATGAGAAAGGTGGATCATTGGCTAGATTAGGTCGTTATGAGGAAGCCATTACGTGTTATGATCAAGCGATTGCATTGGATGCCGACTATAAGGAGGCTTATAAGCAGAAGGGTGTATCATTAACTAGACTAAGTCGTTATGAAGAAGCCATCTCATATTTTGATCAAGCGATTGCATTGGATGCCGACTATAAGGAGGCTTATAAACAGAAAGGTATATCATTGTCTGGATTAAGGCGTTATGAGGAAGCCATCTCGTATTTTGATCAAGCGATTGCATTGGATGCCAACTACAAGGAGGCTTATAAACAGAAAGGTGTATCATTGTCTAGCTTAAGTCGTTATGAGGAAGCCATTTCGTGCTTTGATCAAGCAATTGCATTGGATACCAACTATAAGGAGACTTATCAACAGAAAGGTGTATCATTGTCTAAATTAAGTCGTTATGAGGAAGCCATTTCGTGTTTTGATCAAGCGATTGCATTGGATACCAACTATAAGGAGGCTTACCAACAAAAAGGTGTATCATTGGGTAAATTAGGTCGTGATGAGGAAGCCATTTCATGTTATGACCAAGCGATTGCCTTGGATGCCAACTATAAGGAAGCTTATCAACAGAAAGGTGTATCATTGCATAGGCTAGGTCGTTACCTGGAAGCCCTTGAATATCTGAATAAAGCTATCAGTGTGGACTCACAGGCTAAACGTTACTACCTTTGGAAAGGCCGAACCTTGAATAAACTACAGAAATACAGTGAAGCTATCCAATGCTTTGACGAGGAACTAGAGATTAATCCCAGTTGTCAAGAGGCTATCGATGATAAAATGGAAGCTCAATCTCAATTAGAATCCCAGCAGAAGCAGGCAGGTGTGATGGATATTGCCACTTCAGGAGATAATAATGAAATGGGCGCTTTGACCAAACAGGAAATCGAACAAGGATTACGTCAAGTTCACGAATTATCTTGGCAAGTGGGACAATTTGCGCGCAGAGAAGAAGTTGATGAATCGATCATGACGAATGAAAGTTACAAGCAGTATCGCGTGGAACTTAAGTTTATTAACCGTAAACAAGAGCTGCTAGACTTTTACCGTGCCTTCAATAGTGTTCTCTGTGATGGATTTACAGCGGCAAGCGTAGTCCAGAGTGGCGATGTCGATGTGAAACTGGAAACGATGAAATCATACATTGTGAGTGCTTTAAATCTCTTGTCCAAGCACTTCCCACCAATGAGTGCTGTTAGTGGGGCAACAGCCAGTGTTTTGAAGTCTCAGAAAGAAGGCAAGCTTGCTCGACTGCTTGAGACTTTACCTGTTCGAACAGATATGACCAATACAGTGGAAGAAGTTAGCCGTGTAGTTACTATTGCTCTTTCTGAGAGCCTCAAATCGTTTAAGCCGGACATTGAAGAACAGCAAACATTATCGCATTTCCTGACGAAGATCAAGTTGAACTATTTTTGCGTCCGCAATCCTCGCTCAGTGTTCGAGACGAGAGGATGTTCCGAAGCTGTTGCTGTACTGGGCGCTTGTCACAAGGGACTGGTCGAGGAAGCATGTTTCAATTCTGACAGTGTGTTGAGACTGTTCTTTTCCGATCCAGATTCACTTGAAAGGGTAAGAGAAAAACGTGCCAATCTTGTAGCTACTGAGTCAGCGGCGGGAGATTCCGGGTGCAATGGTGACAAGCGGCTAAAGTCTATGTATGAAGTTGGAAGTAGCGAGGCTGTATCTCGAAGGATCGAGCAGCCTCATATTTGGGAGGAACTCGGGCGCCTCCGCGAGACAGTGGAAACTGCAGCGGCTGGCGCTGACACCAAGAGTCTGAGAGAACGGTTGGATGATCTAGAAAAAAGGCTACCGGCCAGGCAGGACACTAAGGGTGGACCCGTTGTCCAAGGGCTTCTAGATCCCGACGACGAAACGCAGCGGAGTCACAGAAACAAAGTTGCTCGTGCTCTAAAGTATTCCATGCAAGCCGCTTCCGAGATTGACGACCTTAAAGAACGTCTCTCTCAGAAAGAACCGAGAGTACCACACTCATGTGTTCTCCGTCGACAGTTCAAGGAAACCGATTTCTCGTTTGCATTCGTTTTGAATCAAATAAAGCGGGTTTTAGATAAGCACTTTAATGGCCCCGACGGTCATATGTGGTCTCGCGACCCAAGCATGCTCGGCCGAATCGGTCGGAAGAAAAAGTCTATTGCCAAGCAGTTTGAAGGGTCCGGTAGCTACAGGCCGAAAAGACTGAGTGGTCGGGTGGTGTTACGATTCTTTAAAGACGATACCAGGCTTTTAGGTATCTCCGAACAGGAAATTTTGCATGCTTTTGATTTCGAAATTGACGCTGAAGACAGTACGGATAGTAGCTCTCAGGGGTATCCATACGGGTACCGTTACGGTGAGAGCACCGAAGCGCAGCAGAATCGCTCGAAGTTGCTGGGGGAACCCACCAAGAAACAACAAGCAAAAGAATGGAACAGTAAATGGCAGCATGCAAAAGATACTCAAGAAATGCTAGAGTGCATTGAGAAGGCTGTAGAACTGGATCCACAGAATCCACTCTATATCAGGAACAAGGGGGTATCATTGCAATTCCTAGGATGTCTTGAGGAATCGATCTCGTGTTTGGATCAAGCGATTAGATTGGATGCCAACTATATAGAAGCTTATCAACAGAAAGGTGTATCATTGTCTAAATTAGGTCGTTATGAGGAAGCCATCTCGTGTTATGATCAAGCGATTAGATTAGATACCAACTATATGGAAGCTTATCAACAGAAAGGTGTATCATTGTCTAAATTAGGTCGTTACGAGGAAGCCATCTTGTGTCATGATCAAGTGATTGCATTGGATGCCAACTATAAGGAGGCTTACCAACAGAAAGGTGTATCGTTGGGTAAATTAGGTCGTTATGAGGGAGCCATTTCGTGTTTTGATCAAGCGATTGCATTGGATGGCGACTATAAGGAGGCTTATAAACAGAAGGGTGTAACATTAACTAGACTAAGTCGTTATGAGGAAGCCATCTCGTGTTATGATCAAGCGATTGCATTGGATGCTGACTATAAGCAGGCTTATCAGCAGAAAGGTGTATCATTGTCTAGATTAAGGCGTTATGAGGAAGCCACCTCGTGTTATGATCAAGCGATTGCATTGGATGCCAACTACACGGAGGCTTATAAACAGAAAGGTGTATCATTGTCTAGATTAAGGCGTTACGAGGAAGCCATTTCGTGTTTTGATCAAGCAATTGCATTGGATGCCAACTACACGGAGGCTTATAAACAGAAAGGTGTATTATTTTCTAGATTAAGCCGTTATGAGGAAGCCATTTTGTGTTTCGATCAAGCGATTGCCTTGGATGCCAACTATAAGGACGCTTATGGACAGAAAGGTGCATCATTGGGTAAATTAGGTCGCTATGAGGAAGCCATTTCATGTTATGATCAAGCGATTGCATTGGATGCCAACTACAAGGAAGCTTATCAACAGAAAGGTGTATCATTGCATAAACTTGGCCGTTACCTGGAAGCCCTTAAATACCTGAATAAAGCTATACGCCTGGACCCCCAGGCTAAACGATACCATCTTTGGAAAGGCCGAATGTTGAAAAGGCTGCAGAAATACAGTGAAGCTATCCGATGCTTTGATGAGGAACTTAAGATTAATCCCAGTTGTCAAGAGGCTGTCAATGAGAAAAGGGGAGCGCATCTCAATGAGAATCCCAGCGAAACCTATTCCTATGATGCGAATCCACGAACGGAAACTGGTGAGGATACTTTTAGAGTACGAATCACACTGAAAAGGTCGTAAGTGGATAAGTAACTTCGTCGTACGTTTGGGTCGTGCTTGCTTTGAGTTATTCAATTGTGCGTTCGCACGGGTGTTGTGAATTTTGCTGCGTCACGAGAGAATAATCAAATAAACGCTTTGACCAAACAGGAAATCGAGCACATAGTACTTCTCAAACCGTAAATTGAATAAGCGCATTGCTTTGGTAGAAGTTTTTACGGGACTCATAGCAAAAGGTCATTACGCATCACTAAGCTCAGAAGAGTGACCGACGCTCATTTCTACTTAAGCGGAAAGTTGGCTTGTCAACTGACGTCTTCGCTTTTCTTATCCTTGTTTTGGAGGCTTCAATCGCTTCATAGTAACTGGCCGTTTTACTGATTCTAGGCTTTTCTTTGTCTACTGTAGAAATTTCGGTGAGTTCCTGCAAGTGCTGCTGATCTTCACCCAGACTCTCATCCACTTCCTGTGCCTGTTCAAGGAGAGCGCCTCCCGACGTACGCCTTTCTCGTCGCCCGAGGATCTGGTCATATGGAAGCCGCGTTGGACGCTTGTCCAAGCTTCTTGCATTCTTCTTAGTTGGCCGAGTGGTAATACCGCCGCTCGATTCTTTCAGGTGCTCTGGAACATCTTCTTCGGAAGGAGTATATAGATCATCTCCAATAACTCCACGGCCTTTGCTGGCTATCGACCTCAAGTAGTCTTTCTCTTGTTGAAATTTATTGAGATTTACTATCCCTTTTAGTTTCCCTAATGAGAATCTCCTATTCATCAGACGCTTCTTCCGGTATATATCTGCGGATTTGTCCACGGGAGTCCGTTTCGGAATTACCGAATTTTTGGTGTGTCCTGTATTTACTAATTTGTTCTTCAGTGAATCCACAGCATCTACATCTTTTGAGGCATCTGAAGCTAAAGGAAGCTTTTCTTTTATTTCTTCATCGAGAACTTTCTTGTCATCCTTGTTTCCGCTGTAGAGGTCATCCTCGGGTCCCATTTGCCCGTATTTTAGCTGTGCGCACTGAAGAGCTGCCCGCGCGAATCGAAGCTGAGAAACTTCGTACTTCCTGTTTTAGATGTGTTAGCATCACTAGTAAAATAGAACGTACTCAGGTCATACACAGAAACTTACGATGTTAGCTCCTTATTTTTTCGTTTTTCTTCGTTGACAGTGTTCAAGAGTGTTGCTACCTGCAACGGGCTGGTCACATGCAGCTTAGGGTTTTCTTGGTAGTAAGAATCGGGAACCTTGTAGTTGAAGACGTCTTCGATCATCCTGTAATGTGATTCATAATTCCGATTCATCGTAAAATGTAAGGAGGGAATTGGTAGTCTTGCAAAGAGCTTACTTTGAAAGATGGTGTATCTTGACTTGTGCAGATTCGTATGCACTCCGCGTATAGACTGACGAGTTATGAAGGCGTTCTCTTTCTTTCTCCAATGCATCATATTTGTCCTTTAGCTCGTTGTAGGCGTTTCTGCTTGCTTCCAGTTGTTTGCTCAAGTACTGCATGCATTGGTAAACGATCTAATCCAACGCTTAACTAGACAGTGGTGGGAGAGGTGACTCACCTCTGCATTTAGTTTCCTGAAGTTATTTTTTAAGGAATGTAGCTCTTGCTCGGCCTTCTTTTTCTCCTCTACCAGCTGTGTTTTCTCCGCTTCTTGGCGAGATAATTGGGTGGCCTGCAAATGGTGCTTAAACACATAGCAATAAATGACACCACCTGATCTTAGTTGGTATGTTACGTACCAGCTTCGTGTTTTCTTCCTCCGTAGTTCTTAGCTTTGCTTTAACCTGTGCTAATTCCAATTTGAGGGACTTATCGGGTGAGCCAACTGATGGATACGTTACAACTTCGTGTCCATGTCCATCTGCAACCAAAGTGTACTTAGTACAGGGATCAAACAGGAATTGAGCGATAGCACTTACAATCAATCCCATCCAAAGAATCGGAATAATCGCTATCATCTTCTGGTTTTTCATCCACATTCCAAACCGTAGATGTTGCAGAAGGAATGTGCCGAATCTGACGGGAACTGTTACCGCCGAGCAAGGTCCGCGAGGATGCTGAGCCAGTCCTTTTGAAGGAYTGCTTCGCACCCATGGCAAACGTCCCTTTCCTCGATAGACTTCGCCCACTTCTGGATCTGTTGAATCTACGTTCATCCGCCTGAAGGAACGATGAACCACTTTATATAGTGCGCAGTATGAAGCCTATCATCAGATCACTTACGGCGCGTTTCTCACAAACTGCAGCAGCGGCTGTAGCCGACACTTGACTGATTCTCCTTAACATTTCGGTATCTTTCCAGCTAGTTGTATCCAATTTTGCCTCTAAATCTTTGACCTTTGCTTTAAGCTGGCGATTGTCCTCGCGGAGCTGTTCAACAACATCGTTCTCAGCAGCAGATGGAGGAGGAGGACTCTCTACGGTTTCTATTGCCTCGTTTGTCTCCCTGGGCACTGAATCTTGCCTTGATTCTTCTAAAGAAGTTTCATCTTTTGTATGGTAGAAAGCAAAGCTCAATTTGTTGTATCGATCCAAAAGCTCTTCGTAGCTGGCGGTTTTCCTGCTTAGTTTGTCGTGCAAGAGCTGGATATTCGACACTACCACTGACTTAACATGGGCTATAATTCGTAGAGACGCGATGGAGCCGTCGATGACATCCTCAATTGATATCTTCTCAGAGTAGTTCCACTGCTCGCCTGCTATATTTTGTGGTCTACGTTTAACTTCTTGTGTTTTCCCGTCTCTGTCCGCCTGGTTGTTAACTTCCTCGCACTTCTCCAGTATTTCTAAGAGCGCCTTGCAAAGCACTTCAGAGCTTTCAACTTCCGCTTCTTCATGAAACCCAATTTCATTTCGGATGGGCCAATCGTCTTTGGTGTACTGGAAACTTGCACTGCTAATTTTTTCTTCTGGTTCCTCCCATGAGCTTTTCTGTTCCGACAGTCCGAAGGCATAGTGGGGCGCTTTCTCCAATACCTGGCTATCAAGAGAGCCTCTTCTACCTGTGCGTTTACTGCGAGCACTACTGTATGCAGACAAAATACTCTTCTCTCGAGCTGTTCCGGCCTCACCAGAAGTCCTGGTGGTATCAGGGAGACTATCCCTCTGTAAGCGTTCTAACTCAACGAGCGACCACGCACTAATGACACGGGGGTCATTTTTCCCGGCATCCGGGGCGCTTTGAGTGTTCATGGTCGTTCCTTAGTGCTTGGATCTTAAAATATCATGATATTGGGTTCAAGAAAGTGCCAACTGTAAGAGACCTCTATTCTGAAAATTAAGGCGCGGCAACGTCCACGGCGAAGAAGTGCTGTACCTGAAAGGTGCCTGCTTGAAGTAAGGTTTCAGTTCGGCATTTGCAAGCAAAGTTTAGATAGAATGCCCATCTGTAGTTTTGTTATTGTCAAACATGTTGTGTAGAAAATGACTGCAGGATGATGCCATGCTCGCAAACGTTAGAGTACACAACTTCAACGTTGACTTCCGCAAGCGCGACAAAGAAGTTAAAAAAGTGGGTATGCTACTCGTAAAACTGCCGAAGTGGATACGGCACAGAAGATTATAACTCATTATAATGATTTTCGTATATTCTACGGGTCGATATTCGACGCCAGATTAATAAATGCAGATTGCAGTAACACTGACCTCGTCGGGTAAGTATCTGCCATGCATTGTATCACTTCGACATCTTTCTTCCCTTGCAAACGATTTTGCGAAAAAATAACGGGAGACAGATACGTAAATTCTCGCCTTCCTCGAGCATACGAGAGTGTGTCCAGAGAGTTCTGGAAGAGTGCTCTGAGCATTGTGCTCAGAGAGTCAGCCTAGCATTACCATTTATTGTGGTCGTATAAGAAATATAATAAAATCCCCCCTACTGCGACGTCGTAAAGAACTGCTAGCGAAACATTCGTGTAGTTAACTTTCCCAGCCGTACTGAGAAGCAACACCTTCCAGCATCCCCAAAGAGTGTACGCCATAAAAAGGAAAAGGCGCCTTGAGGAAATGGTGTGTAATGCGTCTATTGCTGGCGAGGATGCTTCCTTTGAAGGCTCTTGCTGATTCCTCATACTTCGCACGAACCAGTATCCCATTACTGTGACAAGAAGCCAAGGAACGAGGATTTCTCCGGGATAATGATAAAATGCTGCCGTTGCAAAATTGAAGTATAACAACACCATCTCGCAAAGCGTAGCGGCGTACTTCAGGAATATCATATTGCAGTCCTCACTATGTGTGATCAGAGCTCCACAAAACCACCATGGTAGAAGTTCTAGCCCAAAAATAAACGTATGCCCAGAAACGTCCCATCTCCCAAACATAAGTCCACTGTAACGAAATATATCTATCAGACCAATGAATACTAAAATTGTGACCAGTAATAGACGTCCTAAAATTTTCTGCACGATTCGCTTCACCGCAGCATATGAATAAGCAGTTCCTTTCCCAGAACTCAACTCAATGTCAAATGCACGTACCAAATCTAGACTAACCAACGCAAAGCAAATAGCCAGCCACAGTGGCGTCGGCCCAATCATAACGACAATGTTGCCTAATTTCGGCGGGGAGAGTTTTTGAATCAGTGAAACGGTCGGACACGCTTCCTTGACTGCAGTTGACCAAGCATACCCAGGTGACATGACTGAGGTTCCGGCCACGATGTATAGTGAGGAATCAACTGTACACTTACAGTGTGGAGGAAAGCATTCTACCCGTGGCATGCTCTTATATACAACGCAGGAGTCTGTGGAGCGTTGTAAGAAGACAGGTCCATATTCACATGCTACATTGATGATACTCCCCAACAGCAACACGCTCGACCAGATTAACCAATGCCGAATTACACGGCGTTCTGAGAATAGTATAATCTCCTTCTCCTCCTCTGAAAATGTACGTGCTTTCGCAGAGGAGGGAGAGTCCCTTACACCTCCATTCTTCTGCCATGTTTCGGCGTCATATAATTGCAGTTGTCTCCTCCTCCCGCCGTTCATTTTCATTCGCCTTTCTATGTACACCATTCCTGCCCGACTACTGTATACCTGGTTGGGCACCAAACAACCCTACAATATCGCCAGCCCTGATAAACTGCTGTGAAGTTCAGCGACGCAACAAATAACTGCCAGTTCAGGCGAAGGTGGCATTGCCTCGGGGCCCCAGCAGGAAGCCCAAAGAAATTTGGCAGTCACCGTGGAAAAAGTACCGTGACCGTTTGAGTTCATCAAAAAAGTTGGAACAGGAGCTACTTGTAATATGTTTATTGGATGTACGGAGTGCGAGTGGAAGTCAGCGGGAAGCCAACAGCCGAATACCGGTACTGTATCCACGGGGTATCTTCTCTTACGAGGCGGATTTTTCCTTTTGATCAACTACGTAAAAGCTCCCCATAGCCATTGTGAAAACTTGGTGTGGTGAATGGAAGACCATCAATTTTTTCATGTCTTCCGACATGGGTGTTTCAATATTGGAAGACCGCCTTTACAGCGCGTTATGCGTCATAGCGAGCAATTCTAAGGGCATCAATGATGATGAGTTAACGCACGCACCAATGCATCGAGCAACATTGCCAATTGGTTGAGTATACTGGTATTTGATTGAAATGGCATTCTAGACTGGACAGAATCGCGCGCGTGCGACCGAAATTGCGACCGCTCCGTCATTGTCTTCCACAGTTCCCTGCCTGACCTATGTTTTCATAGCCTTGTTGATTCATTGTCTAATAAAAATACTACTGACACTTTATTGACTGAAGAGTGCACGCAGTTGGTGGCGCAAGGGAGCTGTTAGTGGACCACCGCACCCAAACCGTCGCATCCGTTAACCAGAATTGTGCATTTGATGGACGCCACAAGGGCTGCGCAGCTATAATGACCTCCACACAGCAGCAAGAGCAGGCATTCGCCTTTGCTGTGGAGAAGCCGCGAGTTCCTGTAGAGGAACCGGCGGCCATCGATGAGAACATGATCTCTAACGCGGTACAGCTTGAGCGACAACTACTGCTGGAAGAAGATGCTGAGCGACAAGCGCAGCAAAAGGAGGATCCTTTAGCAACAGGTATGACGTTATACGAGTAGAAACCCCATGCATGGTTCCATACTGTGTTCGTGAGTTTTTGATATTTGCAGATGCATTGCAAGCGAAGCGACTGGAGGAAATGGAGTTGTACGAGTTGGAAGGCGTTGCGCTATCATTTCGAAAAATTCATAAAATTGAAAACCTGGACGCTTTCACAAAGCTTCGCACATTACAATTGGATAACAATGACATTGACAAAATTCAAAATTTAGGTAGGTTCCGAAGCATGTAAATGCTTGTTTGGATGGGCTGTGCTCTTACTGATTAATCGCACTACAGATAAGCTGACAAATTTGGAGTGGCTGGATCTATCCTTCAACAGAATAGAAAAAATTGAAGGGTTGGATAATTTAACAAACTTGACAGATTTGAGCCTGGCAAACAACAATATCAGCAATGTCGATAATTTGGAATGCTTACAGAACCTAGAGGTATGACTCCGCCGCAGACTCAAACTAGATTTGCACTAGAGCACCCTAAATACTCCTTCTTTTCCAGGTTTTATCTCTCGCTAATAACCAAATCAACAGTATGGCCGAGGTCACTAAATTGCGCCAGTTGCCGAACTTGAAAGTGCTTTGTCTAGATGGTTAGTAGCAAGAGGAAGACCCCATCGCCGAGTCAGTGCTCAAACGGTTGTTGCATAATTTGCAGGGAATCCTGTATCCCACGGGGAAGCCGATATACGCGGGGCAGTGATCGCCCGCTTACCATCTTTACATTATTTAGATTACAAACTTGTCACCGATGAAGAGCGTGAGACAGCTTTCACCGATCATCGTGCAGATGTTGAGAAGCTTAAGCGGAATGAAGAGCAATTAAAACAAAAGCAGAAACAGGAAGCAGAACAGCAGGAATACTTGAAACATGTCCGAAGTGCCGGTTTGGAACGTCTATACACTATATGGAGTACCATGTCGGAAGAGGATGAAGATCGCGAAAGATTGATGAGAATCCCTGATATGGACAACATGTGGAACAGCTACTACGAGAAAGTGAATAAAATCATCGATGATTGTCTCAAAGAGATGATGAAGATTGAAGAAAAGATGACGGCCGAAAAGCAAGATATTGATGATGCTTTGGATGTAACAAAGGAGCGAGCGGACCTCAAGATGCAGCATCGAGTAGACGAGTTTTACAGAGAGCGAAAACATACCTTACGATACTTGGAAGAGCATGACATGGAAGAAGAGGAGGAACAAGAAATGCTGCAAAAATTGAAAGATAAAAACCACCAGATGAAATCGGAACTACTGGAGGAGGAGAACACGCTGAACGAAACCAGAAGTTCCATGCTGAGCGCCTTTGAGACAGCATTTGCCGATTTCGCTGTGCAGCGTTTGGAAACTGCAAACAAGTTGTTCCGAGCAATGGAAAAGGAGGAGCAAACTTTCCGCGATGAATGCAAATCTCATGTCCTCAATATGGTGGAGAGATATGCCGAAGGACAACCGCTGATTACTTCCCAGGGGGTATTCAAAGCGGATGACTTGGAGGGCGAAACGCAAGCCTTGTTGCAAGATCGCGAAGGAGCTGTCGCCACTGTTGGATCTAGCCATGACTATCGTATGTCTCGAATTCTCAAACAAGAAGATTTGGTAAGTTTGTGCAAAACATTGCGTTTATGTGAACTTCTTGAAGAGATGTTTTACACCCGCAGTTCCGAGTGGATGAGAAACAACGTGAGAAGGACACTGTTCATGGGAGAATGTCCCAGGAGCATAATCGCAATAGAGCACGGTTGGATGAGATTGTTTCTATTGTCGAACGCAATGACCGTGAAGTCGATGATGTCATTGCTGGGTTGCAGCAAGACGAAGAAATCTGATTCAATTCTAAACAATTTCCCGTCACTCCAAATGGTAGTTCTGAACCACACCACGTTGTACAGGTTCGTTCAATTCAATGAATCGTCCTCTTGGTAACCTTTTGAAGCATTGCATTGTAGCAGCGTTGCGTGGTGCAGTAGTACAAGCAGTCTTGGCACTCCTGGTGGACATTGGATTAGCGTGCAGCTTACGCAAGTTAAGTTACTTAGTTAACCTTAACTGTTAAAGACTTCAAGCCTGAAATTCTTAGTCAATCAAGCAATTCCACAATACTTTTTCGGAATTGTGAATTTTTATCTTACATATCATCATTTTTCATATAGTATCTATTATATTCATAATAATCGTCGATTATCATGGAACCTTTGCGTCATCGTGGTAGTAATGGTCCCGGGAATACTGGCGGAAGCTCACCGCGTCCCTCCAGTCCCAGTCCTCTAGCGCATCAACAGCAGTCCCATAGCTCCTCTGCGCATCAAAGTGCCAGCTCCAAGGAAGCCCCGCGTGTGTCCTCGTTGAGACAGCATAGGAAAGCGAAACAGGAAGGAGAGGAGGAAGAGGACAATGTGGGACTTCAACTGCTGTCCTCGTCCCCATCTTCCTCCTCTCCTTACGAGACGGATAGCTCCCCTTCAGAGGCCTTAACACACGCAAGCACATCGTACATGTCTTCCCCCTTTCGAGCGGCAGGAGCTACTGTGCCGAAAGAGGGCGTGAATGGCGAAGGAGTGGTGTGCAACGAAGGTCTTTCCCACCTGATTCGGGCCACCAGAGGCTGCGTGGAAGCCTGTGAGAAGACAAGGAGGCTCGTTGATGAAGACTCCGAGTTGTTGGATGCATACCACATTCATGAAGATATACGCGAAGTTTCGCTGAGCTTGGCCACTTTGGACCGGTCGTTATGCAGTTTTTGCTGTGAGGTTCTGGAGGAAGCGGGAGGAGTTTCGACCGAACTCTCCAAGTCTGACTTAGCGTCCATTATTGACCAGTACGTCATATGCTGAGACCGATTCTCGCATTAAAGTTACTTGACCGTACTCGCTCCGGAAAACACGTTGTCGTTTCGCAGAATTCAGCATCTTCCCGCAAGTATTCAACTGAAAAAACTACCCCCCGGAGGTCTGACTTCATTGCTCTATCATTTTCATGTCACTTTGGATGAAGCAAATAAGATAATGGATAGCATAAAACCATCTTGGATGATCGGTCTGATTCGTATGTAACTTACACTGAGTTCTTGCTTTGGGCGTTGTTGACTCAGGCATATGTGTCTGCCATACTACCTGCAGGATGGGTATACCCCATTGCAACGTTCCTCTGCATGGTTGCTATTCACCGGAAGGTATTAACAGCTTCTTCAAAGGCGTTTCGAAGGAGGTGGCCAGCTTCCCTGGCCCTTGGGCTCTTGGCCATTTTACTCTATCGGCGTTTGCAACACAATACCAGTGCGTTGAGAGCCAGGCTCCGGCAAATGCATAAGCAATTACTCCTACTACTGCGGATCTGGCTAATTAGTGTTGACGTGTTTAAGACAGCCAATATTTCGAAGAATAAATCCTATGCCTTAATGTTGGGTAACGTCAGCGAGATGAGTCGTCCAAAACCTACTGCGAGAAAACTGCTCGAGGAAGCTTATCTTCCACAAGATGCAATGTTGTGGTGCAAACGAAATCCGGCGTTAGCATGGTTAAAATACGGCCTGGACTGCATTTATGCCGGGTTTGGTTTAGGTTTCCAGTGTGGAAGGAACGTCACATGGGCTTTGGAATGGCCTGCCTCCATTGTAGCCATTGTGTATTTTGCATGTCGTCCGGAGAGTGCTTCTCAGTATGCGGGAAAGACTTTAAAAGGGTGCCCAGTTGAGTTTGTGCAAAGAGTAAGTGCGCTTTGATAGGGACGTGTTATCATCATGGTTTTAACCATACCGTTTGGGCGCTTTATTGTGCAGGTCTGGCGACTGCTCGATTCTACTCCGGCGAGAATGTTGGCGGGACTAACGCTTCCTGACCTGAATTTCAATGAGGCACTGAACATTGCTGGTGCCAGTTGTCATCTGTTCTCCGCAGATAGCAACGGTTTGGAAATCAGAAAGTTGAGTAAACTTCAGGCGTGCCCTTTCCCGGAGGCGCTACTCCAAGCGGCGGATGGTATGGTGGGTACGAATGAGCAAGTACCGCATCCGTCTAATTCTACCTCAAGTGGAAACGGTTTACACGGGCGAAGAGTGACAAATCCGAGCTTGGTCAACATACAGCCCCCAATGAAGCGGTTTAAGTTTCGACAAACTCTCGGTACCATTTTGTCTCCAGACAGTGAAAATACATCTCCTGACAAAGCTGGAGACATCGAAAGCATTAAACTTCCGCCTGCTCAGAGCAACGTGGGAAGAGTGGCTCACTCCAGCAGCTCTACTCAGACGGCTCAGGCACAAGCGAGTTTTGAGGTAAGTCATGCGGCTGACTGGACTCTTTGAAAACATGTTGGTAATACGTCTTAAACAATTACAGCGTCGGTCTTTGAGCTCCGTTGGCCTCGGATATTTCAATGAAAATGGAGAGTTCACGCCGAGTTCAGAGCTGTCAGCTCAGTGGAAGCGCACACCTGAGAAGGAGAAGGAACGCTTTCAAACTATGTCAGAGAAGAAAATTTCACCTGGCGAGGTTGTGTCCAATGTCAAAGTGAGCAGTGACGGGGAAATTGAAGAATACGATTTGTCGTCTCCTCTCATGTACCAAGGATCGAGTCCGGAAGCAGAAGATACCGAGGAAAATAATCAAGGTCCACCTACGCTACTTTACGTTCATGGAGGTGGCTTTGTTGGTTCTAGCTTTGCGTCCGACGCAGTTTTCTTATCGAAATGGGCGAAAGAGAGTGGATTTTCTGTTGTATTTGCTCACTATAGCCTTGCCCCGCAGCACATTTTCCCTACCGCTTTGAATGAGTGTATGACCCTCTACCAAGCACTGCGGTACAAGGCCCGTTGCCGCCGTATTGTTGTAGCGGGTGAATCGGCTGGAGGACATATTGCAACGGCACTTGTAATACGATGCATAACTTCAGGAGTACAAGTTCCCGATGGTCTAGTGCTGGGATATCCTTCACTAAATCTGAATGAAGTGACAGGACCTTCTCGTGCATTACACTTGAACGATCCACTCGTGCCCATGGGGCTTTTGACAACGTTAGCTAATGCCTACAAGCCTGAGTTTGCGAGAAATTCTCCAACGGATAACGCCTACTTGCACCCTGGGTGCGCAACTGATAGAGTTTTACAGTATGTCATACCGAAAAATAGTAATGTTGCTGGTATACTGTTTATGTTGAGTAACAATTATTTGCAGGTACTTCCCGACAACGTCCATTGTGGTAGGAGGGCTAGACCCACTGCTAGATGACGCAATTGATTTTAACACACGACTGCGCCGCGTTGGAGTAACGGGCAGTTTAAAAGGTACGTCTTAAACACTGTTCGCTATTGTATCACACTCCCGTATTTCTTCCAAATCTCCGAATTGCAGTCTTTCGCTCGTTGCCTCACGGATTTTTCAATTTTAGTTGGCTACCTCTTGCTAGCGAAGGCCTCGACACAGCACGAGAGTGGATAAGCCTTTGTTTGGGTACAGAGCGTGCTCCACTCTAACTCCTAATACACACTACACCCTCTCGAAGCATGTTCTAGCTATTTTTCTTCCATGCGCTCAGTTGGCGCGGTTGCGCAGAGCGCGAACGCAACAAGACTCCAGATCCATTTCGATTACTACCACTGCTACTCGCTCTTTTGGCCGAAGACGGTTTCGGTGGCTTATTGCTTCGAGAGCTTGTTGGGCAAAGTCCAATTGACTCATTGTCACCATTGAACTCGATTTCGACTCTACTTGTCGCAGGCTCTCCATCACCCTCCCATGGGGAATATTCAGACGCTGCCGAAGCAGTTCTGGAGCTGAGAGGTTCTGTGCGGTCGGTACCAACGTTGGGTAAGGTGGTAACGGAACGTTGTTCCGCTTCCCCACCTTGGATCCGTTCCTTCGCCTCAGGCTCTCTTTGTCCACTGTTCGCAATCACAGGTAAGCTGTTGTCAGCATCTGTGGCCGCGGACGAGACGCGAGGTGTCACTGCCGATTCTCTATCATCACTTTGTTCCCCCGTTGAAGAGTACTGGTCATCGACATCCTCGTCGATCGAGGAATTACTCGCTTGATCTTTGGCAGCTCTTTTCTTTTTCTTCTTGGTTGTATGCTTTCGAAGTGGCACTACGGGAGGCTTTCGTACCCACTGAGGTTGCTTTTGATTATCTCGCTTTTCACCTTCGTTACCATTCTCAGATTTTTTCTCGTTGAGCATGGATAAAGCCTTCAAACGATGCATCGGCGCCATTAGGGCCGAAGCGTCACTCAGTCCCTTCGCTTGATAGGGCTTCTCTCTTACTATTTTCTTTTTCTTTCTTTGTCTATCCGCCGTACTTGAAGGAGCCGTTTGGCAGCGCTGATCTTTGTCATTGCTATCCTCACCTCTTGACATGATTTCTGCAGCGGCATCCTTCAGTCCCGACTCTCGGAGAAGCTTCACCAGCTCTGATATCTCAAGGTTGTCATCTGAAGGACAATCGTCACTAGCATCACTCTTGTGCTCTTCATCCTCTTCCACTGTCGTTTGCTCTACTGTGTCTTGGATGCTTAGCACATGCTGACACGCTTTTCCAAGAGAATGATCGGTCCTTGAGAAATCAATTGGTGGGGACTTTTGTAAGTCCAGGTTTATTGTCGCATTTCCGTCCAGCAGCTGCATTGTTTCCGATTCTTCGCCAATCCACTTGATAGCACCGTAGTACGTTGAAAAGTCGGCATCGCTTGGTGTAAGCGTTTCAGGCTTGTCGTTCGAATCTCTCCATGAGCAATCGGTTCCGCTGGTTAACCCGAACAATTTGGCCCACTTCTTTGAGCTTTTATCGTCAGCTTTCTTCGTCGCTTTGAATGACTCCTGCTCATAGCGACTCTTTGAAGACGGCGACAGAGTGTCTCGGAAACTAATGGTACGTTCGGGGCTCAAGAGTGGATCAGCTGAGTCTCCTTGTGGTAAGGCACTCTGGTCACCACTTTGGTCGCGTCGAAAGACTTCGCCCATCAAAGAGTCTGAGTGATAGAGCAGAGTGGAAATAGAGAGATGTCGCACGATAGTATCGATAACAGACATTCTTTGAGCGGTGATCGCAGATAGCGCTCGAGTGGCTTGACCCTCGCACAGCTTCTTATTGAGCAGGAGGGTGTACATCGCTTTAACAAAATCTCCACCAGCTATCATGTAATCTGCACAGCACACCGGAAACTCCTACCCAGGTGAAGAAATCCGGAACATCCTATACAGCAGCCAACATACCAGTTTCATTAAAGTGGAATCCATTACTTCCGCAGAAACTTGCTTCGCATGTGTATGCCAACGGTATTTGCAGCTCCCGGAAAACGACGGAACGCGCTGTACCCGTTTTATCCTTCGTCAGCTTGAAACGACATTTATCGAACGAAAACGAGGAGGTATTATCCGACTGCGACATCAACAATTCGCCAAGATAGATGCGTGAGAATCTCCACATACTATACCGCAAGTGATACATACGAGGACCGCCGGGACGACCTTGATTAACCTGTCAAGTTCACCTTTAGGCCAACACATCCAGCCGGGATCTCTCCTTGAAATGAGAGGATCAGTCCATTGTGGAGGGCCACTATGGTGTCTATTCGCCTCCATGCTCATTTTTACTTTCATCTTCGAGCCAAACATATCTACGGTAGCATCACATAGGCTGCTTATCATGGATAACGGGTTCTTCGGGTCAACGACGGAGGACGACGAGCCACTCTCTTCTCTCGTACTAGGATTAGCCGAAGTGCATCCCCACTGCCCGTTCCCTTTGGTAGCACTACCGGGACACGAGTAGAAGAAAATACCTTGTTGCCGACTCTGTCAAAAAAAAAAAAAAAACCAACAAAAAGCACAACGCTGGTTGCACCAGATACAAGTGAACAAAATTGGTAAACAATGTACTTACATGACCATGAAAATCGCAATAAAGCGCTACCCCTACCGTGTTATTTAAGGTTTCCATCATGGTCTTGAGATTATAAATGGTTGGATGAAGAACGCGGTGGGGATATTTCCATCTCCGGTTCAAGTCCGCTCCCGCTAAGCTGCACACAGGTATACCTCTATGCACAGAAGAAAACATACAACGGGAGCAAGCTATGCGAACTTACCTCGTTCTATAGTTCCCGTTAATTACACCATCGACGTTTAGCATAGGAATGATGCGTATTGTGTAGTGGCGCCGGAGCCACTTCGCACAACCATGGTCACTCAGGAGCTGTCTAATCACACCTTCCATTACCCAAGAGGCATTGCTTTCTCCTGGGTGTACTCGGGCAGAGAGGACGATAACTGCAAATATCATTATCCACGTCAGTGGGAGCTCGAGTAAGACAACATGGAATGGACGGGATACTTACCTTGCCGTTTGGAAGGTCTCCGTAAGTCCTCACCTTCCTCAGCAATTGTCAGCATTTCGCATTTGTTTCCTGCCATTGTTTCACACAATCGTTCCTTGGTGACAAGCGGCTTTAAAGAGGGAGTGTTAACAATCTGGCGTAGTATTCGACATAAATCTGCATCCCGAAACAGACATACCATTTGTCTCAACTTGTCTGCTCTCCCTGATTGGCGTAACTTACCGGTGTACGTGTACGGATAACACATAGCAAAGTAACATAGATCGTGCCTATATTTGAACGTGTGAGTAAACGTCAAAACATAGAACCTTTCGCTGGAGTCTGCATCCGCCGGTACCTGCGGAATTATACCCAAAGCCGAATGTTACGGACTATCGTATAAAATGTGCTGAAGCTGAGACGACTTACTTTATAGTAACAAATTTGTTCGCAGTCAGAGTCAACATAACGAAATCTCGATTTCCGGTCGCTGGGAGTACTGTCGGTTGTCTCCCCATCACCCGATGTAGAGCCTTCATTGTCGCCCATTGTATACCCGCAGCGATACCAACCACGTCCATCTCTTTCGGATTCTCCAACGCTGTATGCCAGCGGTAGCATACCATAATTGTACATAGAGTCCGGTTTCGAAAAATTTGTAATGTGGAAAACATAAGGCACGCCAGGTTGCACATTCGAGACCGAGAAGAAAAACCTGCAGTCATACTTAAGCGTCGGTAAGATATAGTGGAAACCCCAGGAAATCAGAACTCTTCTAAACTTACCATTGTCTATGTCCTCGACTATGCACGTCATTGTGCATATGAAGCTCATATTCTTGAGCGCCTGCACTATCAAAGAAGGATTGCATACCTCACAATAATACTATGAGGCATGTTCAAACTTACAAGGCGCATTATCTTTCCGTTGAACGCGCATAGCCTTGCGAAGGTTACCGGCTTCAAAATGGGAATCGAACACTACATCAGTAGGCGCTAGCACACGAGAAAAGTTAAACGAATCAGAGTAAGCATAAACCACCTTTCGAGGTGCGGCGCCGTCGCGAGGAAACCGTCTTTGAAAAGCAGCCTTGTTGATTTTTGCAGAATGCATGGGTTCGGGCTCGGCGTCTCGGGGATTCACGGTGTCAAAGCGTACGCTGTTCAATGCCTTCCTTCGCAATATTGTGCCTGTATGTTGCGGAGGGATACGTTTTTCGAAATTATGCTGTAACGGCGCCACATCAGAGGATTCACTTGAGTCTTCGGACTCCTCGTCATTTCCAGAATTGTTATTATGCGATGCACTGTCCGTAGTGCCACCGTAAACCATTGGGGAAAACGCAGCAGCCTCATTATCTGTGGAGCCGTTACCATGACTCCGTAATCTCAACCTTTGGTTCGTTTTCCGGGTTACATCGCCAGAATATTCTTCACATCGGTCGATGTCCGGTACAACCGGGGTATGGGGATGCTGCTCGTCCAAAGACTCCTTGAACTCTCCATTAGAATCGGGCTTGCTCCTTAGTGGCCAAAATCCATTTTCGAAGCCATCAAGGAAAGATTTTCTGGGTACTGCGAGATACTTTGACCTTGCACTTTCAGATCTTCGGAGAGTGCCTGACCGGGGAGTTCCAGAGCTTGGACTGTGTGCCTCCTGCTTTTTCGAGTTGCTACCGTGAGAATCTTCCCTACTACGATTGTAGGGTTGAGGGGAGCTGGCGGATGGTATCTGACTCCAACTCATGATCTTGCGCATAGTGCTACTCTGGCGTGCGCTGTGGTCATTCGTTTCGGAGGATTCCTCATTCCCACTTTGAAGAGACTCAAACGAATTCGTGGACGTCTTGTTCCGACTTTGACGATAGCTCAAGTGCCTCGAAACGTACGTTCTCGTTCGATAGCTGGTGCTGCTGGACAGTAAAGCGCTGTGGGGGCGTTGCTTGCTGCGTTGGGACTCATTCTGGCAACTTGGAGATCGTGTTTCTTCCCCTTCCTTCTCTTGTTGTTGAGTGAGTGCAGCGCTGATATGAAAATGCGATTTTGAATGCAGCTTGTTGTTTCCTTTCGAATGCTGTTTGTCGTCCTTTTTCATCGAGATATTGTCAAGTAAAGGAGATTCTTCCTCGTCATTGCAGGAATCATGGGATGGAGCCTTCCCCAAAGACATACTCTTCGTTCGCTGCGGTGACGTGACCGCCAGTTTAGTGTCACCCTCTAACGTATCCCCACTGCTCTGAGACCTGTATTTTTGGTCCCTAATCCTCCTCCGAAGTTTTTGTGTCATGAATGCATTAAAGGTTGCAGGTTGTTGCTCCAGGTTCTCAATCGCCTCTTCAAAGGACCCATTGCTGCTTCCCGGCACCACTCCCGTCAGAGGCGACGGGGGCGTCTGCTTAGTGGGAGTACTCGGCACGGGTGAATTGGACCTCTTATCACCTGTGGACCACGTAAAGACCCCTGTAGACGCTGTAGCGGTAGCGCTCCCGCCGGCGATAACCGGAGATGGGGGGAAAATGGCGTTATGTTGCTCCATGACAGCCTTTCCAGCACGATTCCCTAGTACATGGTCGTGTGCTCTTGTGTCTGGTCCACTTGGAAGTGGGAAAAGCACTTAAATAGCCGTGTAAAACACGACTGAAACACAGCACCACCTTCAAGATATCCCCTTTTTGTCTCTTTTCTGCCCGATATCGCCTCTATGCCGTCCTTTTCAATGCTTCCACCGGCACGAACAATTGTCCCCGTGTATGTACACTCGGCCCCCCCCCTTCGAAATCGGATCGAAAAATGAGCTGTGGGAGCCAGAGGAACGTGTTTTCGCCTCTAGCCGTTAGTACGGCAGAACAGGAAGTTTTGGTCGCTTGTCGGGGAAACACTGGAAGCGTTGGCTGCTTGTCTGCCAAAGATCCGTCGACCTCATAAAGAGTGCGGCCAGTGGATCGGCTTGCGCTATGTCGACAATCCTACTGCTAGTGGAATGAATGAAAAAATAGAGTGGGGTAGTATACAGGAGTGTATACTGTAGGGAATAGCAAGAAACCACGAGGTCGCAAGAGCACGTTTGCTTCCTAACCGCTGCTGCCGAAACAGAGGGGGGAAAGAAACC
Source organism: Halocafeteria seosinensis (assembly GCA_001687465.1). Lineage (NCBI taxonomy): Eukaryota > Bigyra > Bicosoecida > Halocafeteria > Halocafeteria seosinensis. The sequence goes on from LVLI01000905.1 coordinate 51,159, forward strand.
CCGGACGAAAACACCCTCTTCTCTGGCGTTCTGTGTTTCGCGGGTACTCTCTCAAGCACGGTATTTCTCTTCCACATTAACCAGAAATATCTGCCCCCCTGCCTGACACGTTGCGTGTAGCGTGTCAAGCCTTTGGATAATCGAAAGCAAAAGTCGAAAACCCAGGCGGGAACACCACTTGTTGCGGGAGCAGTCCTGCGGGCAGAAAAACAAGCTGTTCTACAAATTGTCCACGACAAAGGGTTTAACCTACGACGTGGTGCTAGACGACAAATGAAGTATAAGAGAAGGCAATAGAAGCGTTCTGGACGTAATCTGGGGTAGAGTGGATGCGGAGCAAGGTGTCCGCTCCGGCTGGACCGAGGGTTTTTACGTTAATTTAACCAGTGATGTAACCATGCCATACCAAATGTGCAGGAATTAACTGTGTATTGAGATCAGACCAAAGTTACAGGAGTGTGCTAAAAGTCCAAGCCATCTAATGGACCCTTGCGCGATGGCTGGAGTGTAATGTGGTTTTGTCCCCTCGACTTGCTATCGCCGTTCGCTTGACAACACCCTGATTCCTCCCCAGTATTGACATCCCCAGTTTTACAGCAGGATGTGTTACTACTAGGAGAACTGCAGCCTTCACTATTGGCTTGTTCATTATCAAGTTTCTTCCGCACTCGCTCTGTTGCCAAGCCCATGCGCGGCTTTCCTTTATCCAGTCCATCCAAAAGCACGCAGGCCTTACAAAGGCGCTGTGACGATATATAGCCGCAATTTTCACATTTGCGAAGTGTCGGCATCTTTGCCTTAGCGGACTCTGAATTCGATTGATCAATCCGAAAGGATTCCGCAGAGTAGATTATATCCAATATGCTGGAGGGTCGTATCGCCTCCAGATCTTTCAGGAATTCCCTTGCGTATCCACGGTAGGCATTGGGTGAATAAATGCATTCCGTTGAAAAATAATCCAATTTCTTGAAATACGCGTAGAGCACAATTTCTTTCTCGTAAGTATACTTGAATGGCTTGCATCGAGGCATCGTATTCCCCATGCCAGTCGTGATGGAAACACACCGAGCTAAGCGAGCTATGTCACCCCTCAAAATATTCATCAATACAGTTTCTGCAACATCATCGGCGTTATGTCCTGTTACAATCTTATCGGCATTCATGAAAGCTGCTCCTCGGTCTAATGCTTGGCGACGGAAGACTCCACAAAACGTGCCTGCAAACACAAGGATTCAAGTCAATAAGAGAGGCAATGTGTGACACGTTACTAGAAGCACACTCACAGTTATTCCGCAAACCTATTCTCTCCACGATTTCATCCATGGACCATCCGTAGAGGTCCTTGTACGATACGATTCGCAGCGGTACCTGGTACTGTTGCTGGTTTCGTTTCACAGTCTGCGCCAAAACGCAACGAGTCATGTCAACTACCACCTTCGACGCTTTGCAAGAAAGGAGGACAACTCACCTCCAAAGAATCGTCACGGTATCCAGTAATTCCCTCATCAATGGAGAGAAGAAACAAGTCTAAACCATACGAGTACCGTTCATTCAGGGTTGTCATAATTTGGGCCAGAACGGTGGAATCTGCGTTGTCAAGTAATTTATCACTTTTGTTGAATGATGACGAGTCTGTATGACGGCGACGACGACATATACCTTTGCCCCCAGAAGCAGCGATGGCAACACGCTCTCCTGGCTTGAATAATTCATTGTCTATAATGGTCTGATGAATTTCGACTTCAAAGCACTCATAAAAACATCCCTTGCAGATCTTTTTCCCCGTTTTCGGACGCACGAGAGCCGGCCGATTCTCTTGACAGACGTAGCACACAGGCTTCGGCTTCGACTTCTTCTTCCTGGGGGCTGTCTGACCCTCACTAGAGGCTGTAGGATGGCTTTGATGCGTAGGAGTCGGTGTCTCTTCACACCGACGAGAAGAAGCTGCACTGGCGTGCTGCTCCTCCCCGTCCTCACCCATTTTAGTGGCCCCACTTTCCTTATATATGTTTATTATCTATCTATCTATCTATAGGGCGTTTTTCCGTGACAATTCCTGCCATTATAGTGCTTGAAATGGACTAGTATTCGCAAGTTGAAGTTCTTAGTAGCAGAAATGTTTGACGCATCTGAGAACAAGAAACCGAGCTCATTTAACGCACTATATATGCGTTTATAAGAGTCGTTTTGTTGACAGAACCGTGGCCATATATCACACACAGACGTGTGTGTATTGTATTTTGGGTTGGGATTTGTTTTGCGTTACGCGTAGTCGACGTTTGCCCTCATGGAGACCGCCAGGAATGGTGGGCTGCGGCGGCTGTATAGAGCGCCTCCACGCAAGAAGGAGAGGCTCCAGGGCTCCCGTACACTTGCTGCTAGTGCTACTACTGAGCCTCTTCCCCTTTCAGACGGAACTGGCTTGGGGGAAAGATGATCAGCCTTGTCGGACTCAGAGGTACTTTGGCCAACTTCTCGAGGCGCGAGGCGGCCCTAATACAGGTGATGCGCAGACTCCTGAAGAATGCGCTGTCAATATGAACGAGAAGAGGGCTACAGCAGAAAGTCAGTTCAGTTCCGCCGGCAGCATGGAGGTCTGTATCATCAGCAATTACGCGGAAACCTGGCCTCAAGGAGACATTGTGTATGAGTTCCCGCACAGCGTAGTCTTCATGAACAGTCTAATTGGTTATAACCAAAGCACCCCGAATGACTCGAGTATCACTCTTTTGGCTCCCAATGGGAGTGTGAGTTTTTATAACACAACACTGTTTGCACCGAGGTAAGCAGTTGTTTGGCGACTAATCTTCTAGGATTGGGTCTGATAGAATTTGGTTTGCGCAGCTTGGTAATAGAAGCTCAAAACATAACGCTTGACAGCGGCTCTAATTTGAACGCTTCGGCTTCCATTGGCGCAGATAAAATAGTGAACCAGTCAGCTTTGGGTTTGAATGGGGACAGACCCATTGGAGGTGGACATGGGGGTGCCGGTGGTGCTGACACAAACAAACATCGTCCTGACCACAGGGGTAAAGCCTATGATTTCATCCATGTGCGTTCCCCATTCTCTTTTGGAGCACCAGGTTGCTCCCCATTCGGCTTTGGAGCCCCACGGTGCGCTTGTGGGGGTGGTCGAATCAAACTGTCTTCAAATTATGCAGCAAAACTATCAGGGACATTGGAAGCGAACGGGGAACATACCCACATTAATACAGCAGCGGCAGGAGCCGGGGGATCTATAAATGTTAACACGGCTACTGTGCACTTTGGATCAAGTGCAAATATTACTGCACGAGGTGGAAATGCAAAGAATGGGACCGGGGGAGGGGGCATGGTGGCTCTTATCACACGCAGGAGCTCGCAGCCRCCGGTTGATAGGGTTGACGTCAGTGGAGGACAACCTATTGATGACAAAAAGCAAGAGCAAAAGGAAGCTGGCGGAGCGGGATTAATATTCTTAAGTTATCCGTCTCTCTCGTCTGCGCACAACCCAGGATACAACAGCCACGCTTACTGTGACGCTGCTAATTGCACGACGAGACGGGAGCTATACTGCCGGTCCTCGGGAGAAGATTCGTTGGTTGCTGGTACAGAAATTGATGAGAGTTTATACCTAAAAGAGTTGGATTTGCTGACCATGGCTTCTTGCCATTGGAAGACAACTCATCGAGGTAACATGCCTCCAGTAGGTGTGGAATCACTCGTCATGAAATCTTCGTATGTCTCGTTAGCAGAGGATACCTCCCTACAGTTGACGGCAAAGTCTGGCATTCATCTGAAGCAGTCTTCCGGGATTCGCATTCATTCCGATCTGCGGTCTCGCATGCATGTGAACGCTGGTAACATAACAATGGAATCGTCGGTACTGTCAGCAGCGTTTATGCATGTTCACGCCTCCGAGAGGCTACTAATACGCAGTTTCGGCTTCCTTCAGTTTGACCGCAAAGCCAGAATAAGCGCTAAATTTGTTGAGTCTCAGTCTTCCATTTCCCAGGGTGACATTCCTCTCGTTGAGGTCACTACCGTTTTCCTTCAGGCTGGGAATGTCAGTATGCAGAGCGGTTCCTCAATGGATGCAGGCCGGATATACCTATCAGTTACAGATAACTTTAACCTTCATGGCGCAATTGTGGCCCGCGATCAGACTCGAGCTACCAGTGAGTCTTGCGCCGCAAATCCTAAACGTGTACCTGTAGTCCACCCCGCCGCATGTAGTATGGTAGACTGGGAGCCTAATTGTTCTGCACGATACTCCCTTTGGGTAGCGACTCCTCAGCTTTCTGTGTATGACAAAGGCGTCATCCGGGGACCCGCCGTGCGGGTTTGCTCGAACAATGTAACCGTGCTTGATGGTGGTACTCTTTCTGCTAAGGGGACAGGCTGCGGTGCACAGCGAGGTCTCGGGAAGGGAAAAGAAGATGGTAACACGGGAGGTGGCCACGGAGGAAGAGGGGGAGGGACTACAGGAGGTGCGGAGGGAGGCAAGCGATATGACGAACAGAGATTCCCACGCTTCTTCGGAAGTGGTGGAGGCGGGGAAAGTGCCGGAGGTGCAGGCGGTGGGTTTTTGCGTGCTGACAGTAAACATATACGAGTTGACGGTCTCGTTACCGTCGCTGGAAATGCTGGGGCCGAGGTTGGATCGGGTGGCGGTGGTGGGGCCGGGGGATCATTGATCTTGAATGTTTCATCGCTTCTTGGACGGGGTCGATTCGATTATAGTGGYGGCAACGCGGTAACTTCTGGTGGTGGTGGTGGTGGAGGGATAGCAAACACTTTTCTTTGGGGTCCCAGGGATATCTCAGTGTTCTCGGGGAACGTATCGAGTGGAGGAGGTAAAGGCTATTCAAACGGACAAGCCGGGAATATGGGAAAATCCTATATTGAAGGTGGTTGCCAAGCTGGCCACGCAGGTTTTCTTTGCCACAAATGCCCAAAAGGCCAATTCAAGCAAGTCGACGGGTCGAACCAACCATGCTCACAATGTCCTCCGGGAAGGTGGGCTAATAGCTCCGGAATGGAAGCCTGTTTACTTTGTAGAGGAGACTACATTTCTGCAGACCCGGGCGCTACGGTCTGTACATCTTGTGGCAATCGCACGGCTAACAAAAACAAGACGTCATGTGGAGAGTGCAAGACTGGTTACCATAAGCCGCATCTTAATGAAACAGGAACTTGCAAAGCCTGCCCGAGTGGTCAGCATAAAGAAATCATTGGTAACCGGGGATGCAAAGAATGTCCGGCTGGCCAGTTTGCAAGTGGAGCGGCCAATACCAATTGCTCTATTTGTGAATCGAATAAGTTCTCGAAAGAGGGACAGTCGTCTTGTATGCCCTGTGGAAACGGAAGTGTACCGACCCAGAATTTAACGGATTGTGATGCATGCCCTGCGGGAAGGTATTCTGAGGAAACGATGGATCACTGCGCCGACTGTCTCCCCAATACGTTCTCAAATTCCAATTTTAGTCGATGTCATACTTGTCCTTTAGGGAAGTATGCTCCGGTCCGATCAGGGAAGTGCTTCACATGTCCAGAAAAACCTGAAAATGCCCACTATTTGTCTCCAACCCCCTCCGCCTGCCCGACTCCCGCTCCTTCTCCAACTACTAGCCGCGGTGCTACCAGCTCTGCTACTGCGTCCGTTGCCCCTACAGCCTCAATGAGTTTGTCAGGTTCACCGTCTGTATCCCTGACGCCCTTCACATCATCGTTTTTTAAGCCTTCTATGAGTTTACCTGATGAAGAATTGTCCGTACCGAGGGGACGATCGATGTTCGAACTGTACGGGACCTCCCTTGATGTTGTGCATGACAGTTGTCAGTGGGAATGTGATGAGGGGTATGTTGGAAAGGCAGTATGCTTGCCCCCCGCTCTACTTGGCGCTCATTATTTCGGAGGATGGACGGGTGTAGCTTCGTCTGCCGGAGTCCTTGCAGGGCTCCTCATTGTTGTTTTCTTGCTTTACCGTGCACGTCTCCGCCGTTCCAATGCATTTAGTATTTCTGCATTCAGCGTACGACCCCGTGATCTTGGGTCATTGAGCCAGCAAGTTGTATTTTCTCTTAAATTCCGAGAGCATGACTCTTCGACAGCTTATGATAACGACAAACAGTACTCCATGCCTCTGCTGGAAAAATCTGGTAGCAATCTTGGCAATAACGCTATTTCGCTGAACGGTGGAAGCGAAGCTTTGGTGCGAGAAACACACACCCCTGGGGACAATGAGGCTTGTTATGGCAATAGTAGCCCGCACCATTCCCGACGTTTTGGGCTGTCCGATAGCGATCTTCCTTACCATATCCATAGAATATATTTCCATGGCCGGAATTCAGCGACAAGTCCGTTCCGGCTCTCCTCAGGAGTGCCTGCAGAACTGCATGCGGTGCTCGTTGAGCCCGAACTGAAAGATTTTTCACGAAGTATCACAGAGCGTGCAAAACCAAAACAGTCAGAAGTTGTTCTGGAGAGGGCGATCGGGTATGTGTATAGGCCCTTACTTCATTTGTATTACCCCGTCCTGCGGGGAAAACGTATAAAGCAGCTGGAGGATACCCACAGTGAATATGGCCACGGTATGCTAAGAAATGCCAGAGCCCGGGCAGCCGGCGATCGCGTACGATTTGGAAAATCCGACGATTTGACGCTAGCTTGGTTTGATTTTCTAATGCTTCCTGAAGGCGAGGATGTTGGCGGAGTTCAAGTAGGTCAACCAAGCTTACCGGTTGTCCTTGTTTGCAGTGGGGATGGAACTTATAGCTGCCCCCTTCGTATGGATAGTGAAGATGCTCTAATTGCAGCAACCTTCCGAGCAATGATGAGTCCATGTTCACCCCGAAGACGATACATTAGAGCTGTCGAAGAGCTTTCTGGAGATCCCACCTCAGCGGACAAAAGTGTCGGAGATGGCACCACGGTGGAGAGCAAAGTCGATCTGGAATCTGTCGTCTGCTTTCCTATCTCCGAAATCAACTCGCGCCTTCGCGAACTTAATTCTGCAGACATGCTCAAGCCCAGTCGGTCTGTCTTTGTCGCGATGGCCCGTATCCAGCGTCTTCTGAAAAGAGTGAATCAGAAGCTGAACAACTCGGATGGGCAACTGGTTCTGGGGGTTACATATACGTCTGCTTTGGACACAGAAGGCGAGAATGATTATAGTGACGAAGCCAGCTCTTTGCTAGGATTTGAAACCTCACCCCTTTCCCGGCCATGCTTGATAACTCTTCCTCGAGAAGCCGGCAGGCCTACTGCTCAAGGGCATTGGAAAACTTATTTGCCATATGGTTCTCGCATTCTTCCTGATTTCACTGGTGTTACTGAAGTGTGGTTCCCGTGCACATTTCAGTCTTACTCTCCTTGGCAAAACACAGGGACAGATCGCTTACCGCAATTGTTCTGCTACATTCTTGTGATGATCACCGTATTGGCAGATCTAGTTCTGGGATACGTATTCAACGCCACCCTTTGGAGTCTTTACCCGCGACTAGTGTATATAGTTATTGCTGTTCCGCCGCTAGCATTTGTTGTTTCTCCGTGGGCGACGATGCTGGGACTGGGGACGTGCAGTTCACGTGTATTGAGAGCGGCCGTAGAGCTCCATGTCCACTCACTACTTGCTTGGTTGCTGGGGATTATCTTCTCAATCGCTGATGTGCTGAACGAAAACCAGTTCGGGTATTGGATTGGAGTTGGCCTTCCATTGATTTGGGTAGGTTTCAAGCTCCTTGTGATTAAGTTGACCAACGTATACGTCGGGTGGGTCGACAAAGTCAATGATCGGCAGAAAGAGTGGGCCAACGTACATTACCCACTTCTCAGAGAGTGCGTACAAGATGTTGTAGATGGAATAGCTTTTCCCTCTCCAGAAGATTCGCTGGTAGGTAGGTGTTATACTAAAGATGCTTCCTGAGCTCTGGGGAAAGGCCCTCGACCTTTCTTGAGCCAGTTTCGGAGAAAAATGGATGAACCAAAACGCTAACACATAGAGAATATACAACCGCAAGTACTGTAGTATCCTACATATACATGATTTCCGCTTTCTTTCACTCGGTCTGTTTTTGCACGATTTTTGGCATCGTGTTTCCCATAGCACAATGCCACCGACCACTTATACTACCCTATACTGTAATATAATGTCCGTCCCTTTCCTTGAAATGCTGGCAAAACGAACCTGATGGGGCTTATGGAACCGTGGAGCGACTGAGCTTGTATGACAACAACTTCCAAAACTTGGACAGCATTACGTCATAGCTGACCCAACGGATCCCTCAAGTAAGTCATGGGACAATGCCTTCTGGCTACTGGTTGCGTTGGACGTTAATGGTAGAAAACTTACAGTAGGTTTCATGACTCTGTCATCCCACAATAAATAAATAGAGCGGAACTGAATACTACAGTACAGTACAACCTGCTGCATTCATTCGTACAACAATTATCAGTTTTGAATGGTTCGACAAAATTATGCCGTTGCAGCAGATTCTGCGTCGCAAGAATATCGTGTTTGTAGCAAAGTACACCGCGCATGCTTCCCTCCACCATGACTTGAAACTATAAGTCTCTGAGGATTCCTGATTCCGTGAGAAGTGAATGCCATCTCCGCAGCCTCCGCTCCCCAGTTTGTGTATGAATTCCATCGGGTTTGTTTCGCTCTTTCCATAATCATCACAAGGATACACGATTGTAGCTTGGTGGAGGAGGAGCGTAGTCGGGGTGTATGTGCTATACAATGGAAAGAAAGCGCCGGAGGGACAGTCCCGGATCCGGGAGCACGTTAATGAGCTTGTTTTTGCTTTATTTCATGCAATATGGACTTGCACGAACAGATGATGTGAACGATGTGAGTGTAAACACACGGAATGTGGATAGAAATGGGTATTGGGAGGTACACAGAGGGCGAAATAGCCTCCAATCGGGATATCAAGACCCCTGTAATACAGACTGTGAAGGGACAAATACGGCCATAGACCTCATTTTTCGCTCAACAAAGGGCAAAGCATACACCCCAGAACAGTGTGCTATAAACATCAATCCCCCAGAGCCTGGAAACTCGAGCCATTTTAACCCGGCACAAGACCTGGAGACATGCGTTGTGGAGGACTTTGTGGGGCTTTTGGAGTTTTCCGATTACCATTTCATGCACAATGTGACCTTTATTAACAGCACTGTCGTCTGCAAACAGTGCACCGATTCTTCCCTGAAGGACCCAATAACTTTGATGTTTTCGGCTGGAGGAAGTATAAGTTTGACTCACTCGAGGATAATTGTTGTGAGTGCTAATTTTTCTGCGGAAGTGAATATCAATGTTGACAGCTACAGTACAATAAATGCGACGGCATTTGCAACAGATAGTTTTTCTTCGATTGATACGAATGCATATGGGCTTGATGGAGGCGGTGGAGGACACGGTGGAGCAGGCGCGCCCGGCAAAACAAGTGATCACCCTGGTGGCGGCTACGATTTTGCGAGTGTGTCTCGCCCCTTTTCGTTCGGGGCACCAGCGTGTTCCTGTGGAGGAGGGAGAATAAGATTGAGTAGTGGAAATGCCACTGTCATCGCAGGGACCATTGTTGCTGATGGAGGAATGAGCTCCGTTCAGAACTCAGGAGGAGCAGGAGCAGGCGGCTCTGTGTGGTTTACGGGCAACGTGACCAGTATAAAGCCACCGGGACTTGTTTCGGCCAGTGGAGGCAAGTCCAAGTACTGCGGTGGGGGAGGAGGTGGCATGGTTGCCCTTTCAACTAAATACCGATCATCCTCCTCGGGGGTAGATGTCAGCGGTGGAAGTAGCGGAGGGCGGCAGGTTGCTTCCGGAGGCTCTGGTCTCATATACACATCATATTTGACATGCGATTCAAACTCGCACAATGCTGGCGAAGACGGTAAATACGCCTCTTTTGAGGAAGCCAATTGCACCCTGCACAAAGAGTTGGAATGCCGAGCGTCTGGTGTCAACTCGCTTATCGCAGCGACCCCGATTGACAGTACACTTAACTTGAAGGGCCTCGATGTCTTGACGCTGACTTCTTGCGCGTGGAAAGCTCTTCAGTCGGGTATGCCAGGTCTCCGTGAGATATCTGTGGGGTCGTTTTCAATGATATCTTCGGATATTGCTCCTTCAGACAAGTATCCTCTCCTATTCAACGTTACTAACGACATCACACTGAGGCAATCGTCGCGTATTCACATAGGTAATCCAGGCTCATCTATGACGTTCATTTCTGGGGCAAACATCACAGTTGCATCTTCAGTAATCGAAGCGGCCACCTTGGAGATCCACGCTTTGAAACTTGAAATAAAAAGCATTGGGTTTATCCATTTCGGAAAAGTGGCATATATCTCAACCGAATCATTAATCTCTGAATCTGCCTTAACCCAGACTGATGTGCCATTCGTCGAAACCACAAATTTATACTTACACATTACAAACCTAACCATGTTGCCGGGATCGTCTACCAGCGCCGGACGGATATTCATGTCTGTTAAGAAGAATGCTTGGATATATGGCCAAATTGTCGCCCGTGATCAGACCCGCGCTACAAGTGGTTCTTGCTCAGCCCCTCCGAAGAAAGAGCCGGTGATATATAATGCCACGTGCGATCTTGATGCAGGGACGTACAATGAAACTGCAAAGTATTCCATGTGGGCTACTGTCCCCTTTCTATCAGTCAAAGACCAAGGTTCGTTAAGCGGACCGGCGGTGCGGATATGCGCACACATCGTTGAAGTGCAAGGAGGCAGTGTGTCTGTGGAGGGTACTGGCTGCAGCGCGGAACGAGGTCTGGGAGCAGGAGCTAGTAGTTCAGAGAGTGGAGGAGGGCACGGAGGAAAGGGCGGCCAGTCAGGCTCGAATCCCGGAGGAGATGCGTACGATAGCACAGTTTATCCTTACTACTTTGGGAGTGGTGGTGGTGGCCAAACAAATGGTGGAGCGGGAGGTGGCCTACTCTGGATAGAGAGTGATGCGATACTACTGAATGGCACGATAAGTGCTGCAGGAGCTAGCTCGAGCGCCAGAGGTGGCGGAGGGAGTGGTGGATCACTAATCCTGAGCACTTCTGTGCTGATGGGAACAGGAAGTCTCGACGTGTCGGGAGGGAAGGCACCGAATGGCGGAGGTGGAGGAGGAGGGATAATTAACATATTCTGGCTTCTGCAGGGACAGCACCGTAGCCAAGCTAGAAACATCGCATTGCACCTTGGTATAGTACCCGGAACACGGAATGTTTGGACGTCGTTCAGCACGGGGAGATATTTTCTGGGATACTTACTCCGCATTTTGAATGATTGCGTGAGACAAGCTGATCACCGTACTCGCCATGATCCGCAGTCACAGTTGGGGGCTATTGTAAGTTCGTGGATGTCAGACTTGCATGATTCCCAGAAACTGTGGGGCCTTTTGATTGAAGCTCGTGAATACTTATGGAAAAAGTTCCTTTCGTATCATCCTCTTCCTAAAGATCTTGCTCGTGCTGAGGTACGTGCTGTGGATGATTACGGAGGGGAACTTGAAGCTCCAACCCTACTCTTTATTATTTTAGAACGCGAATTCAACCAACGCGACCCACCGTTTTTGAGAGAGGTTTACAGATCAGGGTTTTGGAGTGGAGCCTCAGGGTTCTCCGGTAAAGTTCTCGTCGAGGGGGGCCCGGGGTCTGCATCCGCAGGATCGAACGGCAGCAGTGGAAGAGTCTTCAGCGAACCATCGTGTGCTGTAGGACAAGAAGGGTTGCTATGCCATGCTTGTCCCAAAGGCAAATACAAAGCGGAATCCCAAAGTAATTCTGCTTGCTCACTGTGTTTGGCGGGCCGTTATGCTGCTTCTGAAGGAATGACGGAATGCGCGAGCTGCAGCGCAAACAACATTTCCGCCGCAGGTGCAAGCAGTTGCCAAACCTGTAATCATCAAATAGCCAATGCCAACCACACTCTCTGTACGAAATGCAAACCCGGCTACGAGACATTGCATTGTACTGCCTGCCCGGCAGGTAAGTACAAATGGAACGTGGGCTACGGTGAATGTAAACTATGCCCAGAGGGGCAGTTCAGCAACAGCTCAGCAAGTACAAATTGCTCAAGTTGTCCGCTGAACCAAGTAGCAGAGAACCCAGGCTCTCCTTCATGCGAGTTCTGCCCCAAGGGAAGCATCCCTGAGAAGAATTTGACATCATGTGAAACTTGTCCAGCTGGAAAGTATGCCCCGGGGAAGACTAACGCCTGTCTTAAATGTCTCGCAAACACGTATTCCGTAGGCGGTGAGGATCACTGCCGAAGTTGTGGTCTAGGTCAATATGCCCCGGAGCTATCAGGAATATGTTTTCAGTGCCCGAGCAAACCCAAACGTGCAAATTATTTGCATCCTACTCCTTCGAGCAGCTCGACTCCATCCAAGACCCCCACTGCTTCGAACACTCCAAGTACCAGCCGTAGCTCTAGCCACACCCCGACGTCCTGCCTGACACCCTCGGTCACTTTTTCTTGCACTGCAACACAGAGGGAGACGCCTACCAATACTCCAACTGTTTCGAGAAGCAACTCAGCTTCAATCAGCCCTGCCTATTCATTTTCCGCTAGGTCTAGGGAGTGGACGATTCTCCAAGCTGGAAGCCACCGGTCCAATATTCCTCAGCCACCGGTGCCATCGGGTAGCTGTGAATGGCAATGCGAAGCAGGATATCTAGAGCACGAATTGTGCCTTCCTCCGAGTAGTATTGGAGCTTACTATCTAGGAGGTTGGACTCCCATTGGCTCTTTTGCAGGATTTCTAGTTCTTTTACTGGTTGCATGCTTCCTTGCGCATTCCTATCTCGTCCGTCACAAGTGCCATTTTGCAACAAGCTCTCTTTTAGTAAAACCGGGAAATCTCGGTAGAAGGCATACTAGGGTTGATATTCGTTTATTTACTGGTATCTCTGAGACATTGCAGGCACAGACCTCCGAAGGAAATATAACGGAGGGGTATGCGTTTGATGATTATGGGGAGGATTTCGGTGCTACGACGGGGTTGCTCGCAAGCGATCATATGGGCAGGTTGTCTTCGGGAAACTCGCACCCATCTGCCAGCGTGGACAACCTAAAGGGGACGGTAAACGACAACACATCTGACCGGCTGTTTGCCTCTATCCTTCAAAACTTGAGTGAGAAAATACTCGACAGCAGCGCGAATTCCGAATCAATCCCCTACGGTGATCCGCGCAAAAGGGAGAAATTCGGGCTGCGTAAACAAGACCTGCCTTATCATATCCATCGCGTGTACTTTCATGGCGTTAACTCTTCGGACAACCCTTTGAGACTATCACGTGGGGTGCCCGCAGAATTGCATGGTGTCCTCATAGAACCGGAACTGAAAGCTCATGCGCGGAACCTGACTGAGGTGGCCCTGCCAACCAGATGGGAAGAGACACTGGAATGGCTAGCGCGACTGTATCGCCCTCTCCTACATCTGTACTATCCTAAGACACAAAAGAGACGAATGAAAGCCCTAGAAACTGTTCATGAAGGGTACGGTCAGGGAATGCTTCGAAACGCACGAGCCCGGGCCGCGGGAGACCGGATACGATTCGGCAAATCTGAAGACAGCACCTTGGCTTGGTTCGATTTCCTTATGCTTAGGGACGGAGAGGATGTGGGTGACGTAATAGTAGGACAACCAAAACTTCCGTTGGTGCTTCCGTGCAGTGGTGACGGATCATACAGTCACCCGTTTCAGTTGCAACCGGATGACGCATTGGTAGCAGCAGCTTTTCGTGCAATTATAGGCCAAGGAGTACCCCGGGAGTACTACTACAGCACAATTGAACAGTTAGTCACGAGACTCAGAACTCTCCTAAAGCGCAGTATAGGGGTCCCATCCTTCGTTTCTTCTGACATCCGTATGGATTCGCCTTCATGCTTTCCTATATCGGAAATCAATTCATTCCTACGCCTCATCCCCTCGGTAGAAATATTGAAACCTACCCTCTCGAATTTGGAGACATTGTCAGTTGTTCAACGATACTTAAAAAAGCTTAACCAGAAATTCAGTGACTCTGAAGCCCAATTATTTCTGGGAGCAACCTACTCGGCTCGTGTTGATAAGGAGAAAGAAGGTATTTCGGCAGCTCCTGAGGAAGAATGGTTTCCCGGTGTGGAGACTACTGCTGACTCACGACTGGCTATCGTCGTTCTCCCGAGAGAAAAAGGAAAACCCGATCCTCGGGGCTCTTGGAATGGCTACTTACCCTACGGAACTCGTATTGCACCTGATTTTACGAGTGTAGGTGACTCGTTCTGCTCTTGCTCTCGTAGAGTTGTATCTCCGTGGTCCAATGCGGGAAGTAGTATACTTCCTCAATGGTTATGTTTCACTATGCTGGCGCTTCTTGTAATTATCGATCTGGTGCTTGGCTATATTTTCTATGCAACTCTTTGGAGGCTCTACCCTACCGTTGCGTACGTCGCAGCCGCGTTTCCTCCGCTCGCGCTTCTATTGACTCCGTGGGTTGCTGTCGCTGGATTCGTCACGAATTCATCTCCCTTGCTCCGAACGGCCGTTGAAGTGCAATTGCAGTGTATGATACCGTGGGCGATAGGCTTTGTTACGGGCATAGTCGATCTCGTTTCTGATAACGACTTAGGTTATTTGGTAGGCGTAGTTGCTCCCTGTGTGTGGATATCCGTTAAGATAATGATCATCAAAGGGTTGAACGTCTACATTGGCTGGACTGATCGGGTGGAGAACCGCCGAAAGGAATGGGATATGGTGCATAAGCCAATCATTGTGGAGGCCGTGCAACAGATAGTTGATGGAGTATACTCAGCTTCGGATAGAACAGACTCAAAAGAAATCAACTCTTCCCGACGATAAATTATTGAGTGCTTGTGTCATTCAGGAACTTAGTTCCGCTGGTACAGTTTCACCCAATCAATAATATGCGTAGCAGGAAACGGCGTGGAGGGAGACGGAGGAAGATACCACGCTATTGCAGTGTTTAGAATGATATAAAACGGATCCTGAGGAATAGGAACTTCGGAAGCATTCCGTGTGTGGTAAACAGTGCCATCCAAGGAGAAGTGAAGCACATCTTTACTCCAGTCTACCCCAAATACGTGGAAAGTATCTGTATAGTTGATCTTTGGACCACCGAGTGGGGGATACATTGAACCTGGAAGCACTTGTTTGTTGTCTCCGCACTCATTACCCCATCTGGAAGCAGATTCGCTTGAATTGCAAAATAAGAGATGGTGTAAGATCAGATGTTTCAATTAATCTTACCTGTATGATCCAAATATCGCTTCTACAAATGGATTGCCTGCGTTTTGGTATACTACTAAGTATTTCAAGCACTTAAGAGTATGCATTAGTGGGATAAGGCTCACTTGTTGCTTCCATTATATCGATCTCTCCGCCGACGGGCCAACAAATTTGCGGCTCTGGAAGTAACCAGTGGGCAGGCCAACTTCCTGCGGTTCAACAACAGTATAACCGGGAATCGGGCGATATAGTACAAAGCAGAGCATTTGTAACAGCTGTTTCGAATGATTTTTATGTAGCTCTTCTACGCACCTGTTGACGCTTGTTGAGGCAGTTTAGCTCTGATCTCCCACTTCCCATATTTGTAGAACTGCTTTCCCTTTGAATCGATCCATCCTGCGCATACAACAGGACTTGTGCTTTCTGGAGGGAAGTCGAGCATCTAAATGCGCTTTCATGCACACTTAGGGTGCGTTTAGTTACACTGACGATATCAAAGCTCTCTTTAGTCCAATTGTAGCCAGACGTACCACTTGTATAATTATATTGTTTTCCGTGTGGTCCAGTTACGGTTTCACGTTCCGTCTTGAGAATCAATTGTCCTGTGCTCATCGTGCATGGAATGTAAAGTCACCCAGTTTACGGCGGTCCTTCTGGTACAGAAAATTGCAATACGGTGAGAGCACGTACCGTCACTCAGAATTACGTTCTTCTTGAGATACAGTTGCAATTCTGGCGGGCAACAATGGGATTCATTTTGCCGTCTGGGAGGCCAAGGGGAGAGGACAATTTTGCACAGTGTTTCCAACAAGAGCTTCAGTATGCTTACATATTCCAGTTTGAATCATTGAGAGTATCGCCTTGGAAATCATCGAAAAACACTAAATTCCAGTTATCATTGTCGTGGTCAACGTTCGCAAGTTCCACAGCTCCAACATCAGGTACCTGTTCAGTGCTCTCAGACGACTTCCATAGCCAAGCGAGTGGGTTGGTTCGTTGGATGCGGGTAGATTCACCCCCATCATTTTCGGTCCGTGTTGCGATAGACGATGTGGCAATGCATAGAGTAAACGTCATCAACATCAGCCCCAACTGTCGCATCCAAATGATGGGTTTGTGCTTCATCCTCCTCGTGCAATTCCAGTAAGATCCGAGCAAAAACCCCCTTTGGGAACAATCAAATTCTGCGCACCTTGATCAAGTAGTATGTACATCTGGAGTGTGCCGAAGGCGTCGTACTCTGCGATCTCCTCCCGAACTTCAAGCCCCCACGGGGTAGAATCGTGCAGCTTCCCACATGCACACGGTCAAGTTGATCCAAAGTGCGTGCATTCTTTCATGTATCGTTAAGTCCAGCGGGCAATTTTTGCGAAAATAGACGCGTTCTCCTTGAACGGTTGTCGGAACGCAGACGCGATACACTTGCAAGTGCATCGCGCTTCCTGACCACTGTCTGCACTGTGGTCAAGCAACTGGTCAACAACTACAGTAGCAGGGTTCCCGAGTGGAAATTGACCGATCCCCAGCGTAGCCGACATGCCGCCAATACTTGACGCGATTCATGTGGTTAACTTCGCCCCAGTGCTTTGCTGTTGGATCATCGTCAGGAATCCAGGATCCTGGGAATTCCAGTGCCGCGATGCGCCCATATCCGGTATTGGTGCACATTCGTATCGCTCAGAAGCAAATGCGAAAAACGGGGAAGCTTAAATATGCAAAATCGTCTCCGTACGCAGCCTGAGCTAACCAATTTACAATGGATCGCCGCTGGGTTTGTGATAATTACCGAGTGTTTCCTGAGCGCCCCAGGGCGGGTGCGGGTTGCTGGAGGCCCTCAGTCACAACAACCTCAGGCCCTAGACTCTAGTAGAGGGTATTAGGCCCTCTCCTGCCGGTATTGTTGACGGGGTGCACAGACGAGGACATTTTCCTCATAGATCTATTTACCCACTTTTTAAGAAGAGGAAGCAGCGGGTGCTTCATTTCTGGCCCCGTAATGGCGTCCTCCAACAAAGAGCAAGCCCGAGAATGGAATCGTAAGGCTATTAAGGTCTCCGGGACCCCCGAAGCCCTCACATATTACGATAAAGCGATTCAATTGGACCCGCACACGACCGTGTACCTCAGCAATAAAGCTAAATCCTTGGCGAAAATGCGCCGTCTGGAAGATGCCATCGCTTGCTATAATCGGATTATTGCTATGGATCCCAACAACACGGCTGCATACCACCAGAAAGGGATAGAATTAGCCTGGTCGAATCGCTTCCAAGAGGCTGCCGCATGCTATGATCAAGCCATCTCCCTGAATCGAGGAACCGCAGCGGATGCCAAATTGAGCACGGTATTTAAAGACAAGACGATAGCGTTGGCTTGGCTCGGCCAATGGACGAACTCGCTTGCTGCAGCCGAAAAAGCTCTTGCTCTGGGAGAGACTGACGCAGAGCTGCATAGGACCATGTCCACGGCATACCGGGAGCTGAAAGACTATGAGAAAGCTATGGCCTGCTGCGATCGCGCTCTGCAGATCCAACCTGATTTCGCCAAAGCACTGCAGAGCAAGGGCAGAATTCTTGCAAAGCAGGGGAAACATGTGGAAGCATTACCATATTTTGATAGAGCGATAGCATTGGATAGTAAGATGACGGAAAACTATCTGGACAAAGCCCGTTCTCAAGTCTTTCTGGAGCGCTATGAGCAAGCGATTGAGTCGTTCGCCAAGGAACTGAAGCTGCAGCCTAAGTGCCAAGAAGCCATTAACGAGAGGAAGAATGTACAGTCCCTTCTGCAGCAGAAGAAACAGGAACTGGAAGAGACTAAAGAACTTGAGAAAAGTAATCGAACCAACAGAAATGCAGCTGTGGCATCTGCGACGGAACCGGCCGGTAAGTTACTTCCTTTTGAGAGCTTCCATTGTACTTGCAGTAAACTCTGCTTGTTCCTTTCACACAGACGATGGGAAGCCTCCAGCATCACATGCTACGAATTCAATACCGATGTCTGATGTCGGGCATGAGCAAACCCTGACAAGTGGTGAAATCAAAGAGGGCTTGGAGCAAATACAACAACTAGCTCCTCAACTTGGAAAATTTGTGCTAAAACGAGAAGTTGATGAAGCCATCATGAGTAACGACACACAAAAACAGTTCCGCATAGAAACGGCTTACATCAGGGATAAGCCTGCATTGCTCGAATTCTACCGTTCCTTCAATGGCGTTCTCTATGATGCTTTTACAGCAGCAAGTGTAATACAAAGCGGCGATGTCGACGTCAAGCTGGGGACAATGAAGTCATGCGTCGTCAGTGCATTGGATTTGATTGCCCAACATTTTCCTCCCTTTAGTATCGTGACTGCAGCCACCCAAAGCATTCTTAAATCGCGGAAGGAAGGGGATTTGAAAAAGCTGCTTGATGTGCTTCCTTTGCGTTCGGACATGAGTAACATTATTGAAGAGGTGAGCCGCGTGGTCACAATCGCCCTTTCAGATAGCATCGAAAGCTTAGATCCTGAGATTGAAGATCAGCGGCGCTTGTGGGAGTTTTTTGAAAAGGTCAAGTTCAAGTATTTCTCAAGGAGTAAGCCTAAATCCATCTACGAATGCAAAGGAGCTTCTGAGGGTATAGCTTTATTGTGTGCGTGTAGCAAAGGGCTCATTGAGCCGGGGAGATTTAGGGGAGAAGAAGTGTTGCCGTTGTTCCTCCTTAGTGGGATGACACTAGATAGTGTACAAGCAAAGAGGGAACATATTGCGCGACTGTTCGATTTCGACGTGGGAAAAAGTAGTACATACGATAACGTGAAGTGTGAACACCCCGCTCAACCAACACCTTCTGAGACCAGCGGTGAGTCCTCCCGTTCGGATGAATCGGCATTGAGAGAGGAAATGCGCCATCTTCGCGAAGAAATGGAGAAAGCAAACTTAGCAAACGACACGGAAAGCCTCAGGCAGCGACTGGAAGAAATAGAAAAACAACTTCCGAAACCAGAAGATAACGACGTTACGGGTGGATCGGAAGCTCAAAATATGATTTCTCCAGATGGTGCGACGGGTCAACGCAGTGAGGCCTCAGGAGCATACAAATTTGCCGTTCAGGCAGCGCGAGAGGTCGAAGATCTAAAGGAAAGACTATTTTACCACGAAACTCGAGCTTTACAAGCTCACCGTGCTAGTCAAATACGCCGTCGTTTTCAGGACAGTCAGTTTCCTTTTGTTGTAGCGCTCAACAAGCTGAAACGCGTTCTCAATAGGTATCATGGAGGACCAGACAAGCACCCATACCGCCGTGATCCCAATACGTTTGACGTAATGTTCCGCAGGAAAAAGTCAATTGCTAAGGCTTTGCAGGGAACCCGCAACGTCCGCCCGGAACGTGTAAGTGGAAAGGTAGTCATGGCATTTATCGGAGGTGACACTGCTCTGACTGATATCCCGCGTGAACAAATCTATGAAGCATTTGGGTTTGACAGCGAAGGGGAAGAATACTATGGTGGAAAGTCCTTTGCAAACACAACAGAGAGCACTGAAAGTAGGGAAAACCGTCACCGGCTTGTCGGGAAATCAGAGAAGGACGATCACCATAGACACTAAGCCAGAGTCTGCTTTAGGACAGATGTATAGTCCGTTTGCGTTTCAGAAACAATCTGATTATTATTACTGGCTTTCGGAATCTGCTTCATACTCAAGCGAGAAAAAATCGTTAATTTGTGCTGCGCCCAATTCAGTCACCGGCGCATCGAGGCTCAGCAGTTGCTCCGCATTATACGCCGACAGTTGGGCAAGGGATCCTGTGATACGCGAAGTTGTGAGCCCGATGAAGCTATGTCCTCTCTGCAATGTATCTACTTACCAACAATATCCAGTAAATAACTGATTGTCTTTTCGTCACCGTCAAACTGTGGAATCTGAGAACTTATGCTTTTCGCGATCCACTCTTGAGAAAAACACTTGTCTATTTGTTGTCGCCAATACTTCTGTACAACTTCTGACTTCTCCGGCTGCGATAATTTCTGCATACGTTTATCGATGAACCTTCTCCATTGCTAAGACAGAATGTGCGTGGGCGTTGAGGGCACGGACCTGCAGTTGTAAGAGTAACTCTGTCACACAGTCCGCGGTTCCTGCGGTGCACACGATGCTGCCATTCTCGGGGATTCTTCTGAAATGGGCGAATTTCCAGATCTTGATGCATGAAAAAAACCGTTTCGCACATTACTTACAATTGGAAGTCTTCATAAAAAGCTGGATCCGATAGAAATTCTTGGGGAACCATGACATAGAATGCCTTGTAAGATTTCGAAACCTTTTCCAGGTCTATTTCTGCACGAAGCTCTTATCATAAAACAAGTGATATCACACAGCGAGAGCGTACGTGACTTACCATCCCACTTTGGAGCATGACGGATGAACTTGATAACAATGGAGGTTCCTTTGCTGGGAACTGGAAGAAGGAAATCTGCTCCACGCAGTTTTTTGGCTATTTTCGTTCGAAAATTTAGTTGCAACGACTGTATGATCCACAAGGATACAGTGGCATATTCGCGATGATTAAAGTAAACTAGAGAAATCAAAGTGAAATGAAAATATACGAGCTTACATGGGTAATATCTGTATGAGAATTCGAGAATTCCTCTGTTATCAGCAAAACAGGGCCTTTTGGAGGGTCTTGCGCAGGGGTACAGGCCGTCATGGTAGCTAGTAGCACTGTGCCAGTACTGGTACTTTATGCTTCTTGTCGATTGTGAATAATCCCAAAAATTATCACCAACTATACATGCACGGAATGGCAAAAGTTACATAGAATTCTTCTCGAATTCCTACTTGCTCCAAAAACCCCCAAAAGACGGATAATTTTTGAATATCGCAGTGGGGCAGAAAGATTCGTTGCAACACACGCTAACTAGATCCCTCTATGACTTGCGTTGCTATAGTAGCTACTCAATAGAACGACTGAATAAGGTGGTTCGATCGCGTGGATTCCTTGTGGAACCAGTAAAATTCTTGTTTCCAAAGATGCAAACGTAAGGACATATTACTCACTGCCGAGAATACTTGGTATTGTCTATTTCATGAAATTTAGCATAAATAATTAGATGCTTCTTACTGTTGCTCCCGATACACGTCACACGCCATGGACTGGTTGAAAAGAGCCGCAAGCATTGTTGGCAGACAGAAGAATTCTAACCCAGAAGGAGAACCTGAAAATCCTAATTTGGATGAGATAGAAGAGTGTTCCACACCAAGGAGAGCGTCTCCTGTAAATGTACGTACTATATAGATGTTTTTCGAAATAAAAATTTTTATGTGTGCATTTGCCGGCCACAGAATAACTCTGAAGAGGAAAAAGAAGAATTGGACCCTAGTCAGAGAGGAGCAAACGCGAGATGCAAGAAGCGTAATGATAAACGTAAACAACCGAGAAGACTGGGTACAATGCAAAATGTAGATCCGAGGGTCGTACTAGAAGCAACAGCGTCTCATGAAACGGGGCGAATTCAAGAGAACTCCTTTCCGAGGAATTCTACTCGGCGAGAAGTCCACCCGTCGACCCCAACCCCAGCAAATAAAGGAAACGCCACTAAGAATAAGCTTGAAATAAAGAAAGCAAGACGTGCATTGCTTAATGATAAGCAACGGCATGTCTCGAAATGTGTGAGAGATCTAGAAGACTACCTTGGTGACGGTGGGTACTGGGAAATTCGAGGTAGTAGAAAGCGGAAGTGTACGGCTCGGGGAGTTTAATAAATTGTTTCTCAGAAACCAGTTCGTGGTACACAGCATTACATTACTGTACCTGCAGCCAGACTTCATTATGACGTCCGAAAAGAGTGAATGGCGAGTCGTACTGGGCCCAAGCTTCGGACCTGTTCGAAGCAATTAGTTACTTGAAAATGCACCTATTTTGACATTCAAACACAGGCTATTTGCTTACCAATCCGAACCTTCGACTAGTTTGTGCCCGGCCTTGCGTAGTACATCTTTCAGTTGAGCGCTGTAGTTGATGAAGTCCGTCTTATTAGCAAAGCCTGCGTGGCTAAGACTTTAATTGTATTAACCCGGAGGAAGCCTCCAGCCAATTCTGTCCTTGCACTTACCTCCGAATTCTGTCGCGGCCATTTTCAAGTTACTTCCGGACTCAATACTAATTTCATTGCTTGTTGGAATTTCACTTCTGTCCGAAAAAAGACTCGAAGGAACAAAGAAACTGATTTTCCAGTTTGTCGAGTCGTTGGTTCTGGCCAAAACTGGGGAGGTCATGGGAATCTCCTTATTCATCGAGTTTTTCCCCGAGATGTAGTTGAAGCTGCCCAAGAAAACTGCTATAGATGATAAGGATTAACCTGACATATGTGGAACATGCTTACTTTTTGTGGAATCCAGTACTTTCAGCATTGTCGAAGCTTTCAGTTTGAACTCGGGCAACAGTCCAGAATTCGTTGACTTCCTGCGGAATCCACATCCAAACCAGTTCGGCAAATGAAAGTTATAGAGGGACGGATCGAAGCTCTCAAAGCACGTACCTTTCCGTATACACGGACGGCGTAGTTCATTCCGTCGATAGTCTTGTTTTCAAGTTCGTGGAAGCAAGGTGTTTCGATCTGTATAGGAAGCAGAAATCAGACTCATGCGACTCTTCGACACAGGTGCACTGAGGATATCCCCACAGAGACCCTACTTACATTGTTGTAGTTACAAATATGGCAAGGAGGGTTGCTATTTCTGGTAGCGGCAGCGTTGGTACCCAATACTAGCGCTGCGATGGCAGCAAAGAGACACACGTTGGGGCCTATCATCATTTTTGCCGATTCTTCTGTGTTTGGAATCCGGGCTTATGTTGAATTGTTCGTTCGAAATGGAAACGAAATGAACTTTTAATGTTCACACGCTTTCAACTCAAGGTAGATTAGAAGTAGTCTGAACGTGGGGAGAAGCCTCCCGAAGATCAATGCCTGACGTCAGTGCGTACACGTCACACTAATGCCGCTCCGTCCATTGAATCTTCAAGCGGCTGACTCAAGCGAGTACGGTTGGGTATTCCTACACGGTGTAGTAGCACCACCAGCGGGAGCTCATCGGCTCAGTTCTTCGTGAAGAGGAACTATTGGCTTGCTATCACGACGAACTAATAGGGGAAGTGATGATATAGATGACGCTCGGTTATTCAAAATCGAACGACACAGCAAGTGAAGATCAATTCACTTCTTCGCTTTTGGACGCGGCGTAATGCGGGAGAAAAACCGCACTCCACTCGGTCGCCCAACCCTGTTGTAGCTGTGTCCGTTGCTCACACCAACACCGACAGCAGGCAATTGCGCTCAGATTTCGAAAAACGCGCTGATCGTCCCCCTCTTTTATTCTTGGTCTCTTCAAAGAGCGCATTCTTCACGTAAATGATATCGTCATCGGAGTTTCGGGAAAACTGGAAACTACTTCCATCGTCGTGAAATTCAGTAGGTGTATGACATGAATGATACTGTGTATCACGACGAGGTGCTACCTGTACCAACGGCGCCGGCTCGGAAAACAACCTAGATTTCCATTGACGCAGCACTAACTTTATCTTATCCTTCTGCTGCAAACCAGAGATGTCCAGTCCTTCGGCTACAGCAACTTTAATAGGAGTTTCCTTCTCTTTCATGTCTTCTTGAGACAACTTGCGTATCCTGGGTTGGTCAACGGATTCAATGGGAACATCTCCCTGTCGCACCAAGATTGCTCGAGGCGATCCGTGCACTTTGTCTTGCGTCTCACCACCTCCTGGAGTGGCTCGTAAGACATTCCCAAAAGCCAAGGGATTTGCTTGCATCGCTACTGCCGGAACGTATCCCTCATTCTGACGGTGGGACTGGCATCGGCACTTGGATGGAGGATCTACAGCTAAACTATCCACTGGGATATCGAGCTGAGCGGCATATACAACCAAGTCATAATCGAACCTCCGGCGAACCGCATTTCTCCGTCTATGCAGCACAATTGCGAATATTGCCACCATCAATACAGCAACTACTCCACCGGACACCATTCCTGCTACTCCAGCGTTGCCAATGCCTGCGTTCGAAGAAGCAGCGAGCTCAGGTCTCAAGAGGGGAGACCCGGTTGCCTTTTCGGATGGTGTTTGGAAGCCCGATGTAGAACCGGTGCATGACGGGGAAGGAGAATGTGTCATTCTGGGCGTTGCTAATGTCGTCGCTGTTCCCGTAGTTGTTCCAGTGAGAGGAGGACTGGACGTTCTTGTGTAAGAGGACGACGATGAAGCCGAAAAGCTAGAGGTAGGAGTAAATGAGGGTGTTGAAGACGTCATTGGCGTTACAGTCTTTAAAGACGTCGATGTTGCAGTAGCCGTTTCAGTTGGTGAGGGCGTCATAGTGTGTGTGCTGGTTTGAGAGGGAGACGGTGACGGTGAGCTAGTCGCCGTTTCAGTCCAGGAACTGGTGGGGGTCAATGACCCCGTTGAAGTGTACGAGGCAGACGGGGTTTCCGTCGACGTGTGAGTATGAGAAGGAGTGTAGGTGAGAGTACCTGTAGAACTTGCAGACGGAGTACTCGTGTGGGTCGATGTTGGAGTGCAGCTTTGGGTAGGACTTGGTAGAGACTTCAACTGGAACCGTAAAATGGGTAACTCATGTTTCCAGTGAATTACCCACACATTTGAAGACCATCCATTGGACGCGTCAGCTTTGTACAATTTCCCAGTGATGTCACGTAGGTCCCCTGAGTTGCCTACGTCTGCTTCAAGAGATCCTCTACCTACCAGTCGAGTAGACTGATACACAGAGTATCTGACATCAACGGTGCCTGCACTGGAGGCCACCTCGCCTACTATCCCCCCAGCGTCGTTACGTCTTATAGATCCAGAGGCATAAGTGTTTCTGACAATCGCGGTGCCTTGCCTCTCCGCTGTGTGCCAGCCCAAGACCCCACCTGCGTTATGCCCATCAATGTCCCCCGTTGAATAACAGTCAGTAACGTATACTGTCCCATCTCTTTCTCCTGCGTCTGCGCCAACTATCCCTCCCGTCTGCTTTTCCTTCATATTCCCTGTGGAGTAGCACTGCACTACTGCAACCTCTTCGGATTCGTCCCCGGTGTTTACTCCCATAATCCCACCGCTGTTAATGCCGGTAAGGTTGCCGGTCGAATAACAATGACGAACAGTGACTATTCCATTTCTTTTACCAGCAGCAGCCCCACATATCCCTCCAGAGTTCTTGCCGCTGATACTTCCCTCTGAATAGCAATTAGTAATTCTCACTTCTCCCTGCTCTGTGGCCGCCTTATAGCCACAAATCCCTCCGCTTCTTTTTTTCGCAATTTCTCCAGTGGAGCTGCAGGAGTCCACTCGGACATAGCTCTGACTGCTTCGCACGATAAATCCTCCATGCGAAGCAGTTTTTCCGTTTCGGGTATGCAGGTGGCTTATCAATGGAGCATTCTGAAATGACTCTACCGCATCGTCGATTCTAAACAAACCCTTAAAGTCTTCTACACCTTGTAGGTCGATTTTAAAATTTTTTCCGTCAAACTTTTCCTTCGCATTCAGAGTTATATGGTGCCTATTGCCATACCCAGCAGCTAACCAATTAAATGAACAACTCAGCTCAACGAGGTCTCGATCCGCGTCGTATGCAAAACAGTCTATTGATTCAGATCCATTAGTAATGGAGTCCCGTAAATCGTAGCTATCAGCAAAACAGCTTTTTGTGACGAGCACCATGCAAAGAAATAGTACTGTCCATGGACATCGCCGATTGAGTAGAATGTGTTGAGTGCTTACAGTTGGTGCCGCTATCTGGTCGCGCACACTTTGATGGTCGTTTTGCGTTTCAAATTCCATAACGCAGATAGATTCACTGCAAATAAAAACCCTAACAAGGGGAAATGCATCTGTGCTACAAGTACTTGTGCCACAGATCACCATGCCTGGCGCTCAGTCTCTGGCTTGGGCTGTGGATTTCTGCCTGAGTTCCTGTCGATAGCCGAACAGTATTTCACGGCTTCCAAGGATCTAAACGATCTTCCTTTCTATGCAAAATTTGCTTAATAAACCTCTATACAGGAGCCTCACGTCGTGATGCCCAGCAGTTCTCTGAGTTCTGCGGGTTTTGGTTGTAGTTTTCAGCGCGGCTTCCACTCAATGAGAGCCACTCCAACTTTGCAGAGGAGATACAGATGTAGTTCAAAAAATACAGAATATGTGACAAGTTACCTTGCATGTTAGAAGTTCTTAGAACACTGCGAGAGAACTGTTGAGGCAGAAGTCGCAATCGCTTTGCGCGACCTCATTTCGTGACAGGCGAGTAATATAGCGTTGTTTTAGCACATCAACACGTTCATCAGTTCACGGACGGAAGAGAATCTTCAACAAACCGTCACCATGTAGCCGCGTGATTTCCTCATAATTGGCACCCACGGGCATATTGCAGACGATCACGCTAACCTGGCTTGGAGTCACGTTCCTGTTGCTTCGCATCGTGTCGTCGTGTTTAACATGATGTTGCAATAAACATAGCAAAAAGTAGACGACATGATGTAGCACGGGTAGAATTGCCAAAGTAGTGTGCAATAGTATATTATTTGGGTTCCCATGTGAGCTTCCAAAGGGTTCGATCGCACAACTCCGATGCGATCGACAGCAGAGGTTGCCTGTTCGTTATAGAAGGTGCTAGCAGGAGTATTTGTACTAGTAGTATTATCAAAGAGTCGGTATCTTTGTTAAAAAATCTCGTGGTCTTGCAACTGTCTTACCACAGTGCTGCAGCCTGCATTCTCCATATTTGATTCACCGACTCCTCTACGGGAGCTTCTTCATGGGGGACATTTGCGTACAGACAGCGAAAGGGAAGCGAGAAGAGTTAGCGAATCCTGACCTTTTATTGCCATCATTTTTCGGCATCCGTAGGTGCTGCACTTGATTGGTTGGGAAACCGTAGTTGCTGCATCACCAAGGAACCTTCTTAGGGCTCTCGAAGACCAGCGCAAAAGTCGGCATCCTACCACTGGCTCCTCCATTTGGCATTACACTCCAATATAACCACTTTCTTGGTATGGGAAAAGGGGTTCTCCGCATGGAAATGGCCAACTTGCCGGCATACCAGTACTTGTGCAGGAAGCAACGATGCCCTTGGAGCATGCTGTTTCTTTCTTCAGTACTTTTGGCTAACTGCTCTGTTGCAGACGGAAATGACTTACGAGACACTATTAAAGATGGATCGGTAGAGTGTTTTAAGTACGATGAGAATAAGAATCTGTTTTACCTGCAATGCTCAGTGAATTGGGATGAACTTGGATATGGCGATGAGCATTTTATGACTCTCAAGGCTGGTGAAGAGTTCGATGGTAACCATTTTGAAATTGATGTGGAGGGCACAACCAATTTCAAAGGACTGTTCAAAATTGACGATACTGATATCCACTGGTTTGAGAAAGATGCTCCATTGATCCGACGGTTGCATGTCCTCAATGGGGAGACGGCTGAAGATGGAGGCTTTATCGTTCGACACGCACAAACGTATTTCAGGGTTGACTCCTGCAGCTCAACTGGAGAGATATCAGGACTTAGGAGTGGAGGTATTTGCGGAAACAAGGCTGCAACGGATGATGGTAAAATCAAAGTAACAAATAGTTTCTCGAAGGGAACTATCAGTGGAAAAGACGCGGGTGGAATTTGTGGAGCATCGGCTGGTACTGAACATGGTCAGGTCACTATAAGTCGCTGTTACTCCCTCGGCGACCTCACTCATGAAAACACAGGTGGCATTGTAGGAACGAACGCAGCAGTTCGATCTAATACCGTTCACATTTCCCAATGTTTCTCTCAGGGTAAGATTAAGGGGCTTGGTGCAGGAGGAATTGCTGGTATAGACGCCGGAGAAGAACACGGGAAAATGTATATAACTGACTGTTATACAACCGGAGGTATTAGCAAGAAACATGCTGGGGGAATAGTAGGGTGGAATACAGCAGAAAATGACGGTAGCGTTTTCATTAGAAATTGCTACGCATCTGGCACTGTTGAACATGAAGACGCCGGAGGTATAATAGGGCATATTGCCAAGGGTGCTGACTCTGTTGCTGTTGAAAATTCTGTCTATACCACACGACTGGTAGGTGGCGGAGAAGGAGTAAAAGACATCAGTAACTCGAATGACTTGGACGATATAACGGGGAAATTGTACAAAGCTGGTGAACCAGATGGATGGTCGTCGGAATTGTGGGTCGTTCACTGGACGCATAATCTGCCTATTCTACGTTTCAATTGGACTCCCTTCCAAGTCAAACCCCTAGCCGAACTCCCACTCCGTCAAGAACATCAACAGACACGCCGTCATCTACCCGCACGACAACAGCCAGTCCAACTCCAACAATCACTGGCTCGCACACTGGAACAGTTACGCCAACTGCCTCGTCTACTTCCACCCCATCGTGTACCCCCACAAGTTCCCGGTCCAGGACAGCGACGATTTCGTCTACCCGCACGACAACATCCAGTCCAACTCCAACAATTAGTAGCTCGCACACTGGAACAGTAACGCCAACTGCCTCGTCTACTTCCACCCCATCGTTTACTCGCACAAGTTCCTTGTCCAGGACAGCCACGGTGTCTCCGTCTCAATCAAGTACCGGCACAATGACTTCTTCCTCGACTCGAACGCCTACTAGGACACTGACCCCTTCGAATAGTAAGACGTCGACAATGTCACCCACATCTTCTCTGACTGGAACGTCCACAACTTCGCCCTCCTTATCGAGTTCAGCTTCATGTACGGGGACAGTTAGTCCGTCTCTCAGTGGACCAGCTACTGGGACACCAACGTCAACAGCCACCAGGACGCCATCTTCGACTACTACAGCATCATTGACTCCTTCTGAATCAGAGACAAACACCGCCTCGCCGTCTTCAAGTAGAATGGGCAGCGATAGTTCCGGGTTTGCAGCTTCTTCTTCCAGCGGCGACAGTGGCACAGTCATTGCTGCAGAAGGGGCTTTAATTGGAGTCTTGCTCATAGTCATTGCCCTAATTGTTGCGATCGTCCTATATAAAAGGAGGAAAAACCGTGGCCGTTGGAGACTGGAAGATGAGTTGTCAATATACGCTGCACAGCTCAATATTCCAGTGAGTGAGCTCACTGTAGCATCACGACTGGAGTGTCTTGAGTCAAAGGCAGAAGACACTTCCGGAAGCGTGCAGGATGTTGACGGATCCATCCATTCTTCTTCGATGAACTTAAATCCACTAGCTGAGCAAAGGCTTACCCACGGGAGTGAGGACGCTACTGCTTTCCAAAGAGACCGCTGCCATGCTTGCACGCTTCCTCCAGGCATTGGCGAAGATGATATTCCTCGGGCTATTTTCGTAAGCATACCCCCAAAGAACCTTAAAGAGAGCCTCCGTATCGTTTCAGTAGACCAGCCCAGCGTACATCAGGAGAATGGAGCATCTCCGATTAAAGTAGCTGTTGCAACACGACTGGACACATCGAACCTCTCTAGTATGGATCAAACGAAGCTCGCTTTGCGACAATGGAAATCTGACTTGCTTTCCGAACCACCCCCATTAGTGCAGGTGGAAATTGCGCACCGATATGACACGTCTTCCCTGTGTACGGATGCTTCGCGACTTGAATTCGCAAAGAATCAGAGTAAAATGGGAGCGATGTTGCACCGCAACGGTAAGCGTAAGCACCTACAACGACATATAGGAAATGACGAGGCTTCGTTTCAAGACTACACTTCGGAATCATTTGCTCAAAACCCTGAACGAAACACTGTGTATTCGAGGAACGTACTCTTTGAGAAAACCGGAGGCGAGCCATCAAAACTACCTAAGTCTTCTACCAATACATCCAAGACTGAATTTGCTCAAGTGTATCCAGTAGCCTTCCCTGACATTAAGGGCTCCAGTAAAACCGTCAGTGGAGGGAGAGCGTTCTTTCCGAATAGATCGCGATTAATTCCAAAGAAAATTTAGGTTTCCCGCATTTCTGTACTTTCAAGTATGTTTCCAGTCTTCACGCAGCGCGTAGACAAATTCCCTGATATTGTCCACGCGATTTCTCGACTGATCCAAGAATCGGCAACATTTCCTACGAAGGAGCAGAGCTGGCGTTGGAATTCCCCATACCACCTATGGCGCAGCCGTCGCGCAGTTGATCTACTCACAAGGCTCTCCGCCTCAGCTTCTGTTCTCCGTATCATACAACAGAAGTGCGTAGTCCAGTGGTAGTTTGCGTGCGAAATATCCGTTTCGGCTTCAAACAGAAGAGGTAGGACGCCCAAGCATTTGCAACCAATTGAAAGGGGTATAACAGCCTTGTTTGCTAGTTCGTAACCACATGTACACCGCCGAAGGTAACACAATCGCAATTTCGCCGGTTGAAATGTGGACTCCGCTGGATCCTGAAGACAAACACCATGGGTGATCAGATCTCCAAAGCAAGACACCACGGAGGTTGCTTTCCGCTTAGTGAATACATGATAAATGATCGGTCGCCCGTTTGGACTGTCACTCTACTAGATACAAATCTGCATCATTTTGTAGAAGTGATTGTGGTCAGATTTTAAGTTGTTTATTTGCTAGTATACATTATATGTTGCAGCATGTTGGTACAATCGTGTCACTTCGCTTTCACATCTCCATTATGCTTGGCGCAAGCGCCGTGTCCTCGTAGACATCGAGATTCTGGGGTCACCTACCCTGTCAGTGAGCTGACTGGTGCGATCCCCAGTCTGGGAGCCCAGAAAGCAAAGTCCTGCCTCCAGGACAATTCCCCCCAATACAAAGCCGTCTTCAAGTAGAATGGGCAGAGATAGTTCCGGAGTTGCAGCTTCTTCTTCCAGCGGCGACAGTGGCACAGTCATTGCTGCAGAAGCGGCCTTAATTGGAGTCTTGGTCATAACAATACACCATTGTGGGATGGTCTTTCTTATTTAGTCGCTTCAACTTGGTTTCCTTGAAAAATGCGTTAGAGGTAATTTTCGTGGACACAACTTTTCAATCCGCTACTTGTATGCTAGAGCTTCAGTACTTCCCGCGATATGGACGAATGGAAAGGAAAGTCTTCGTTGAGAAATCGGTAAATGAATAGAACATAGATAAAGCAGCAAAGCACTGACGACCATCGTATGTGGCGCTTCATATTCGAGCTGCCAACGTACCATATGGTACTCGGTATCCGTGAAGTACGACGAAGTCTCTCTTCGAGCTCCCAACAACAGGTCTCCAAGTAACAGGCTGCGATTCCCATACTCTAAATGAAGCAATAGTTTCCTCGCAATAATAAATGAATAGTTTATAGCATGGCTCTTCCGGTAAGAGCAACACGATATTTTTCTCAAGTTTCCGAGTGACATGCTTCCAACCTCAGGTCGCATGCACTGCGACCAGTCTGTCCGTGTCCGGGGCAAAGAATGCCATTATGCCATGCGTTCTTCATATATGGGCTAAAACAGCATGGCATGTAATTGCAGTTTTGGAAACGCTGCACCTTACCTTTGTAGTGGCGGCAGACCTCTCCCTGCAGTGAGGAAGTGCCTCCCTGGTAGAAGTGCCTGCCCGCTACTTCCGAAGGAAGAAAGAACACCGAATTTCTTTCACCCACAAAGGTGTTAGACGGCATCTGCACACTATACGGTTGCCAGCTGACTTTTGCCGTCGGAATCTTCGGATAAAAGAGACCCAATAGCATTCACGCAAAGCACATACAATAGGCATATTCGAGGATTTCAGGGCGTCAGCTGAGCCCATCACGGAGCGCCTAGACTACCCTAATTTCATCACCGTGTGTGTGGGAAAACAAAATGTCACGATTAGTCACTCGTGCATCCGGGAGAAGAAGGTTCGGTAGTGAGCACATGTTGCTGGCGCTCACTGTTTGTCTCGTGCTATAACGCCCGCGATTTTTTTTWAKYRMAKWTATTAACTATACGTTTATATTTTCAAGAATTATTAAATTTAATTAAAAAAAATCGCGGGCGTTACAGATAACCCTGACGACGTCCACATGCATGACATATATGTTGAAGCACGGGAAACATTGCTAATCCCGAGTGGGAGTGGTGAGTCAGCTGACGATACAGACTTGCTGAGAATGAATAGTTAAAATTACTCTACAAGTGACCCCAGATCATCCAAGAAATGATCTATTATGTGCACATTCTCTCGCGTCACACAAAGCGAAATCTTTGACAGTCACAAAACCCCGAAAGTTGTTCCGTTCATCTTGGCATGCGGTTGCGACAACCGCTTCAGCAAATCCTCCGCTCCAACTGAAGTGTTCCAATAGCCTCCACAGGAAATGGGATGATTTCACGATCACACTAGCATATAAAAGGGCTTGCTTTGTTGAAGTTACTTCTGTTTTCTCAAACGCACTCTATCATATACCTGTGTAGTCACAGAAAGAATCACTCCAAAATCCATAAAGCTTCACTCTTCCTCGAGTTCACCAGTTGACCTACTCTGATTCTTGATGCATGCTGATGAGACCAGTGTGTGAGACGATATACGATAGGTGGTACCCGAAGCGACAGCAACCACCCACAGCCCACACAGCCACAGCGACACTGAAACGTGACTCATGGCGGCGGTGTGACAACACAATGGGTATGCACCCAGGAGCTGGTAGCGGTAAGCACAAACAAGGTCTGAACCATCCGGTCAAGGCAGAGTGCTCAGCGTACAGTAGTACTGGTTCCAGAATCAGCGCTGTGTATCTGTGTCAATGCAAAAATTTTCATACCGCGAGACGAAGAACTGAGACGGATATGGTTTTCACCCGAGATGTTTGATACGAGAACAGCCAAAGAGGAAGCTACACGAATTGACTTACAAGTGCAAGAGGATAGCAACAATAGCCTCCCAATCCTATTAAGCAATGAACTGCTAGCTAGCCATGCGGATGCACGGAGGTACGTGAGGGAACCGATTCCTTAAGTTCGGGTTTGCGTCAATGCTTTGAAGTCCCTCGTTTGCGCTGCTTCTCTCCTCCTGCTGGGTGAAACAGTTGGCCCGTCGCTGCCAGACACGGGTGCCAGCTGCTACCTAAGTGTAGCGGCTCACATCCAACTGCCGGTAGTCACAGTAAGAATCACTTCAATATCCCTAAAGATTCGCTCTTCCCCGAGTTCACCACTTGATCTCTTCTAATCCTTGATGCATGCTGATGCGACTAGTGTGCGAGACGATATACAATGTAGGTACAGCCACAGTGACAGTGTTGGAGCGGTTCCGGGTAGGGTTCACCCCTCAAACGGAGTAGCGTAGCCTGTAGCTTACGCGGCTTCCGGTCGGAGCAATACTAATACACACACGACCGCTTGGCTAAGACCGCGTCAAACAACCCAGTGGGTAATGGTTCCTCTTGCTTAGACTGGCCGCCTAGAGCTACGCACACGGTAGACGAAGTCGAGAAGTTTATCGACTTCAGGCTCCACGACAAGCGGATCCTCGTCCACTGGA